>JAUYWI010059779.1:0-16109 GCA_034780595.1 Parotoplana pacifica | reverse complement strand
GATGTTGGATGATATGCAGGTAAGGATGCAAGATGTTGGATGATATGCAGGTAAGGATGCAAGATGTTGGATGATATGCAGGTAAGGATGCAAAAAGATGTTGGATGATATGCAGGTAAGGATGCAAGATGTTGGATGATATGCAGGTAAGGATGCAAGATGTTGGATGATATGCAGGTAAGGATGCAAAAAGATGTTGGATGATATGCAGGTAAGGATGCAAGATGTTGGATGATATGCAGGTAAGGATGCAAGATGTTGGATGATATAAGGGAGGTAGCAAATAGCAGGGTTGCCATTTTCCGGATTTAAAAAAAATGTATATTATCTGAAGAGAAGGTGCCCACATATCTGAATAAAATGACCCAAAATGGTGTTTCTTCCACAGTAGGATATTTTTTATTTAAATATTTGAAATCGACTCCTCTTCAGTCATGGGTGGGGATACAGGGGTCCTCGCTCACACACAAAAGTACATTTCAGCTTCCAATGGGATGCCTGAAATTGCCGGCAGGTGATTTCTATTTAGCTCAGCTGCTCGTTGTACATGGTGGTGTTAATATCTACTGGTGACAGACTAACACAAACGGTTTTTACCTTGAAATTGTATCATATTGTAGGCATTTCGAAAGTTATCCAAAATCTGGAATTACATATTGTGATCTGTATTGGGTGGAAGACACTTGGTATTTCAGGTTACAGACATCTATCGCATTTTTTGTATTTCTATATCGCATCTAAAGTCAACAAGTGAAATTATTTGCTGGTTTTACCTAAATGTAATTAAATTTTTGACTAATGGATTCACTATTAGGGAAATATAGCAATTGAATCTAGACGATGTTTTTTTTTAATTTATTGATTTTGGTCATTCACTCTACGCAGGCAGACACACATGTCTCTTTGCATCTCATGCGCCACAATTATCTCTGAACATTGAAATCTACAGCCATCAGACCTGGCTGGGAAGTGACGTGATGTTTCCTTTTATTTATTTTTTGTATTGCTAACTAGTGAGCCTTCCATGTCAGAATGACACGATAATCTATCACCGATATTTGTGTCCTATTGGTTAGAACATTATCAGCAATTTCTCATTGAATTAAAACCCGTTTAAACGACCTAATATGTGTTATTTATTTGATATAAAATGTACTATTAAGCTTAAATGGACTTGTTTTTTATCAACGACATCAAACATAATGTAGTAGATTGATCTAAAAACAGAAACACCATTTTGGTAGAATATAAAAGTAAGTTGGCATTTTAAAATCAAAAAATAACTGTTCCTTGTAGGATTATGTATGTATTCCAACAATGCACAGCGTTGAAGAAGCAGCGGTCAAACATTGGGGCAAAGGCTAACGGGCAGCATTAATTGACCACTGCGCTCCCGCAGAGAAATACATTAGGGGCGGGGGAAATCTCTAACAATGTTGTTTTGTATTTGTCATTCTGGGGTAGAATTATTGTTGAATCAAGTACCTTATCTGCATACAAAATATAAATAGGATTAACATCAGCCAAACAAGCGATAGTACTAAAAGAGGAACAATCAAAAGTATGTAATTTTGTGCATTTTAATCTACACTCAAGCTGAAGCAGTCACACTTAGTGGTTTTAAACAGTACATAGGTATCTGGTTTATCCATAAGACAGACAGATCAGAATCTAAAATTATAAAATTGTAGTTAAAAATGCTTGATTAAGGAAGATGGGATCTAATCAGTTTTTGTTAGGCCTGTCTAGCTGGGAGGGTGCTGACAGTGATGTTTATGTTCATTTTTCAGCAACACGCATCAGCTCTGAAGGACCGCTACCCGGACAGGCAGGAGGAATTCGAGATGATCCAGGCCGAGGTGAAGGTGAAGCTCACAGAGCTGGAGGCGCCCATGGCCGATCGTCGGGGCAAGCTGGGCCAGCAGAAGCGAGTGCGCCAGTTCCTGCGTGACATTGAAGACGAGAAGGACTGGGTGAAGGAGAAACTGGTGTTGATGTAGTCAGACAAGTTGGGTGTCTCGCTGCTCACCGTGCAGCAGCTGCTGAGAAGACACCGCATGTTGGCCAACGAGGTGGACAATCACAAGCCCAGGATTGAAGCTGTCTGCAACGTGAGAGAGCTGTCTGTATTCTCTTGGGTTGGGTTCTATATGTGGTTTTGGTTATCCAACAATCAACAACGTGGGCGTGGCTATGCTTATTAGTGAAAATCGCGAAAGTTTTAGGGTTTTAATCTTTGGTATGTAATGCCCAAAGTTTTTAAAATTTGAAATGAATCTAAAATCGATAATTGTTTTAATTCACTAGTTCGTTCAAAATACACATAACAATAGTGAATTAGTTAGCAGAATTTTCTTGCTATTCGATGTATTTAAAATCGGGAAAAAATTGCGTTTGATTTCCCAGATTGGAACACAAAACTTCCGAGGATTTGTTTAGATTGTCATTTTGTATTCCCGCACCTTCGGTAAATTGTCGACGTTACTTTTTGCTGGAAATGGAGTAAGTATTAACTGCGACCATTAAGAGTCATGGTTCACAAATATTGGACATATTTATATAATTTTCTGGGGAGTTGCAGCTATGAATGAGTGAAACTTGAAAATATATGGTGGAGCGAAAGATAGCTGCCCTATTTAAAACGAATTGTTTATTTATTACTTTCTATTTTATACCTGAGATAAGCTTGGTTTGCAGTTTATTATGCTTTGGTAACTGTTTTTGTGGTTAATAAGTAGGGCTAGATTTGCCACAAGAAAGTGGTTAACATAATAACAATATCTGCTACTTTTTGTCCGGGACTTATATTATCATAGTGATAAATAAACATTGGCTGCTCTAGACCTCTCTGTTTCCATGGCTTGCAATTTTCACCTCTTTTAGCCGCTCTAGGAGAATTTAAATACCTTCCTACCGCAGTAATGGTTACCGATTTTAATGCATCTTCATCAAAATTAGCATTGACAGATTATATTGTCGATCTACTTTCGTTAAAATGAGTTTATTTAAAGAAACTGAATAGCTGGAGTTTCACCAGCACTATGATGATAGGAATAAGAAACCTTTGGTTTTGTAAATAATGAATCTATCGAATGGAACAGTAGCATCGTTGCTAATGTAAATTATAAGCTAAAAAGAAATCCTTTTTCGTTTAAAGTAATTGACCGAAAGCTCATCATCTATAACCTACGAAGAAATTACCTGACAAAATATTATGTCAATAAGTTTGCGGAAATCTGATATTCTAATTCTTTTGGTCGGAGAAGATGGTAACATAAATACATATCCAGAGAAATGTACAGGAATGCTCCACGTTTTCGGACGACGACAAGTAGCCCTGTTCGAGGGGAATAGGTTGTTGTAGTAGCAGCTCACCTCCGTCTAATATTGTAACGATAGACAGTCTTGGATGTATGGTTTACCTATTCAGAGCTGCAGATTTGCCATCGTCTGTAATTCTCCTGATGCAAGCACCTTGCAAATGTCACCTGGCTCTATGTACTGTACTGGGACTATTCAAAGAAGGCTTCCCCTTTTGGGAAAAGAGGGAGAATCGTAGACTATAAGATTGATTGAATTGATTTAAGAATAATTTGAATTATTGATAGATTATGCAGGACGTAATGGGGTCTGTCAGCTTCTTCTATTATGCCTACGTCCTTGATGTCTGCATGTATGCTATGTCTAGTGTGATCTCTATTGTCAATTAATTAATTCTAATTATCGACAATTTATAATTTGTCTACCTATAGATATCCTTTCAACACATTTTGTAGGGTTAGGTGTCGGGTGCCTTTTGGTTTGGCCTGGTTAGCTAGCTATAAATTCATCTAGAATAATTATGTTGAAACTCTTACATTTATATAGTTGGTTGATGTGGAAGTTTATTTGCAAGTTAACATTGTCTTAGTACATGCATAGATAAAGAGGTGATGATTTAGAGAAAAAAGAAAACTATGTTGAGTTTTGTGGAAGAATGTTTTTTATATTAACCCCCCAGCGTGTTCTATACAATACAATTTTATAATGTAGGTCATAAGTTACCTTAAAAAGTTCTTACTATGGTTAGCTTTAACTTAAATCAACTTTTAAATTTCTAACCTGAATAGTTAATCATTATTAGCTTTAATAAAGAAAGGTAAAAAGTTTAATCAGAATTGCGACTATAGCACCTTGTTCTTTATAGCCAGCTGTGTTGTAGAATTTTTCAGTTATCAGGTTGGATTCCAATTATAAAATAAGATAATGTAGCCATCTTTCCAGTTTAGTTGATAATGTGTCACTGAATGGATCCAGAAAGTATTCAAATTTATGAGAGTGTATCTTGTATCAGGGTCGCAGTCACAAAGAGTTTGGATACTTTCTATTATATCTCGATTTGATTAGAACCCGGTTTACAGATGAGGTCTCTTTTATTTCATTAAGTGTTTCAGTTAATCTGTTTGAGACTTGGTTATAGGTTTTTTTAAATGATATTAAACTTTAGGAAGGCGAATCTATGATCAATGAAGGTCACCCTCAGAGCAACAAATTCAGCCAGGCCCTGTCTGAGCTGTGGTCGTTGTGGGAGCGCCTGCTACTGGAGATGGAGGAGCGGGAGAGGAAGCTGCAAGAGAACGAGCTAGCCCAGCAGTACCTCTTTGATGCCAGTGAGGCCGAGGCCTGGATGGGCGAGCAGGAGCTCTACCTGATGGGAGAGGAACGGGCCAAGGTAAGCTGGTAGTTGGCACGATTCTCACTTTTCTTTAGCTTTAGGAATAATAACTGTCGTTCAATGTGTTTTTAATATAGGATGTAAGTATATTGTCCCGGTATTTTAAAATTCTGAATTAAACAGAATCTTTTCTATCATGTCATTCATGGAAATTTGGTTCTTGGTGCAATTTCTATATAACCACCTTTAAAATGCCGATAATTTATGCCATTTGTTTGACCTTTTTGCAGACTATTGAATGAAAAGACGGTCTTTATCCATATAAACATCTTCCTGCTTGCATGCTAGGGATTCGTTGTATTCCTCATAGCAACTCTGATGCGGAACGTGTTTTCAGTTTGTTTGAAAGAACTATAGAGAAACATGTTTTTCGTTGAAATTGGGAGGGCGTGTACTTTTGAAAAAAATGCAGTTCAAAATGACTGTACTGTAGTATTTTCATATTGCGATACATTTAGCTTTGCATTTGACTCTATTTTCCATGCCTATGTGCCTATTTTTTCTGTAGACACACAATAAAGAATTAATAGTTGGACAATGCACGGATACCATACATTTTATAAAATAGGTAGATTCCAAAATTTTGAGTTGCCCCGGTTTGAAATCCTTAGAGGTTGGCAGGTCAGCTCTACATTATCTGGGAAACATTTACACACTAATTGTGATTTGCTCTTGTACCCATAGAGTAATGAAAGGTATCCTTACTCATATGCTTGTACCATTATTAAATACTACGAGAGCAATATCGAGAATCCATTATGTTTAGCGAACTAACAGCTTGGAAGTGTTTGGTTAAAAATAGTCTACGAGTAAATGGTTAACTTTGATGAAGTATGAGCCTGTACTACCACAAAGCTACGCAATATGCAATAAAATACGACGTACAGTCTAAAGGTATTAAATGATAGTTTTAACTGAAATAGCTAATTTCTTGCAAAACATGGAGCATTATATATATTGTTGGACTTTAATTTTCTTCGAAGCACAAGTACCAATGCCCCCTCCCCCTCCTCCCCTATCAGTCCAATTTAATACTTCACATTTTATAATCTGTGTACTATACTGACAATCTTTTACAGTACATTTTCATTATCAATGTATGGAACTCGTTTGTTTTGTATTTATCTACTTGTAATATTATATTTTACAAAAAATGTTTGTTTTGTTGTACAAGATGCTGTTGTATTCGAAAATAGTTTCATTTTTGTTGCAAATTATATCACCCACGGACAGAATTATAATAAAGTATTATTGTAGACTGTATTGTAAAAAAAACAAGAACTTTTGGCTGACTTATCTTTCCCAACCACAGAATAATATTGTAAAACGTTAATAAACCTCCGCATTGAATTGCAGTATTACAGAATATTATCCAGGAAATTATTATTAAATCAGAAATAATCTTTTAGACAGTACAAGGTATGTAATGTACAGACAGAGCAGAGGTCTAGTAATCTCGAAATAGAAACAAAATCTAATTTCATACTAAATAAAGACTTGTACTTTTGGTAGTAACTGTATTTCCTCGTGTCTTGAGCTAATTAGTTTTGTTTTTGTCCATCACCGTCGGCAGGATGAGCAAGGCGCCAACAATGCGATGAAGAAACACGAACAGTTAGAGAAGACGATTGACACCTACGCCGATGAGATCCGTGCCCTTGGCGATCGCAGTCGTGACCTGATCCAGCGTGACCACCCGGAATCGGAGGCGGTGGCCCTGAAGCAGTCCCGAGTGGACAAGATGTACGCCGGCCTCAACGATCTGTGCGCCGATAAACGGCTGAGACTGGAGGAGATCCTCAAACTCTATCATCTGCTGCGCGAGATTTTGGACCTGGAAGTGAGTGGTTTATTGTTGCTAACAATAGTCAGAGGTGGGTCACGTGACCACAAAAAATATGCTATGCAAAAGTTAGGGATTTTCATTTTGTACCGTTGGTTCTAAATTTCAAGCAAACCCTTAGATGCATTTTGTGACAAAGTTGGTCAATATTCCCTAAAATGTTACGATGTGAATTTAGTTCGGGTGGATAGTAATTTGCCTTAATTGGGTCGTCTAAGAAAACCAGAGATAATAAAATATCCATGGGAAAAACAAAAATTTCTTTTGGAAAAGAAAAGAAAAATTTCTTTTCCAATACTTATTTTATTTAGGATATCGTGAAGAGGTGGATGGATAGGTCTCGTATGTTCATTGAGTAGTGTCAGCGAGATAAGATAATGATGATAAATTCAATTAAATTTGCTTAGGTTTACCCCTTTTATCTTGTATGATTCTGTACACACATATCTAATTGTACTCTCGTGTCTAAGACGTAGATGCGAACCTTCCTTTCTCATTTTCTGCTCAAGAGTTTTAAGTGTCTCTGTTTTGTTCAAAGAAAGACACTTTTGGGCAGATAATTATTTCATATTTAATCAACATTTTAGAAGTCTGTTTAGTACATACAATCATAGGTACAGTCCACTGAACAGCCTTTTTATACCCCTCTGTTTCGCGTTTGAATTTTGGATGATTTTCGTGTAATTATCATAATATTTCAAGTAATATAATTTGTTCGAAAATTGGTTTAGCAGTTTAAAAATGATCCTGATATTAGAAGAACAGCAAAATAAATCGGAGATTAAAGATCTAGCCAACTTCGTGGTGCTCCAAAAGAACTTAATTTTAATAGACGACTCTGTCACAGCATGTTTAAAACAGCTAATTACAGATTGATTGAATGTTTTTAAATAATATTCCTACCGACATCTTTTTGTTTAATCTTTCTCAAACCGAGTAGTATTGTTGAGCAGATTTAAAACAGCCACAGTTTTATTCAACCGACGAGTGTCCTTATACTGGTTTATATTTTTAAATTAATATTGGTAGAAACGAAATTGATTTTATTTTATATCGCTCGTACATCAATCAGGGACGTTCTATTTTTTTAAACGAGATGATTTATAAGTAATTTACGTCCGAATATTAATTTTTATTGATTATATTATTAATTATTTCTCAGTCTATTTAATTATTCAATTCGTCAAGGTTAATTTAGCTCTTATTTGTAGAAGGTTTCTACCAATATTAATTTAAAAAATATAAACCAGTATAAGGACACTCGTCAATCGAATGAAACTGCAGCTGTTTTAAATCTGTTCAACCATACTGCTTGGTTTGAGAAAAATTAAACAAAAAAGGTCATGATGAGTTGAAAGCCACGTAGATGATCTAGGAAATTTTGCCAAAAAGGTCAGCACAACCAGTCAGACATAAATGGATTACAAATAACATTTTGAAAAGAATGGAAGAAAGACATCTAATGAAAGGAAACAATGAAGAAGCATACGCTCGACTGGACAGCAAGTGAAGACGGACTGCAGAGAACCAAAACATGCATATCTGGAAGATCAATGCCAACAAATTGAAAGTCTAAGTCATATTGTTGACCAATCAACGATGTACAAGAAGATAAACGATTTAATTAATACGAAATTCTGTTCCCCAAGTGGATACATCCTGGCGCGTGATGGCACTTCTCTTATGAGAGTGCAAGACATTTCAGCAAGATGGTCAGAGTACATTGAGGAACTCTTCAGAGATGATAGAGGCCGAAGACCAACAATCTGGCAAACCATGATCTCCCACGCTCGGATCGAGCAGGGAACCTGATGATGATGATTCGTAGATGACGAAAAAATCATATTGTATAATAATTGTGCATACACTTTTGAAATTGATTTGAGAATATAACATTTGTGAATGCTAAAAAACCTATATTTTCCCCATATCTCCATGTTACTTGAACCCGTAAAATTAAATTACAATACACTCAGAAAAGGCCTCAACTGAAAAGTTAACAAAAAGAAGGCTAATGAACGTTTAGGAAACTTAAATT
Source organism: Parotoplana pacifica (assembly GCA_034780595.1). Lineage (NCBI taxonomy): Eukaryota > Metazoa > Platyhelminthes > Proseriata > Otoplanidae > Parotoplana > Parotoplana pacifica. The sequence continues at coordinate 7,514 of JAUYWI010059779.1, read as the reverse complement.
ACAGAATCTCAGCTGTAAACTAGACGGGCATTTTGTTTCTATTTATATCTCTGATCATTCTCTCATGGTCCAGTTTGTATATTCACGCTATTAACCTCGCTCTAGGCCTGGATCGCTGAACGCACCGTGGTTGCCAGCAGTCACGACCTGGGTGCCGACTACGAGCACTGCTGTCTGCTGCGAGAAAGGTTCGCCGAATTCGCCAAGGAGACCAACGAGCTGGGCAGCCACCGAGTGGGCGGCGCCAACGAGCTGTGCGATGCGCTCATCCAGCAGGGCCACACGGAGAGCGCCGAGATCGCCGACTGGAAGGACAGGATCAACGAGGCCTGGGCTGACCTGCTCGAGTTGATTGAGACAAGGATCCAGTTGCTGAAGGCTGCCTGGGATCTGCACAAGTTCTACTTAGATGTTCATGTGAGTGTAGCTGTTGTGTTTGGGCAAGGGAGGGAATCATAGATATATGTAGACTTACCATTCTCCGAACGCTATAGTTTATTTCTATGGAGGGAATGGACTTGATCACGAAGTGTTGGGGGGGGGGGAGGAGAGAGCAGGTTGTTTGTGACGCGACCTGCAGCAATCTGAATTTGAATATTTTGACTGAAAAAAACTGGAATTCTGCTGAATATCTAGAACCAGACGGGTGTCTGCAACACCGAGTCGAAAATCCGGTTAATTTGGATTTTAAATTAGCCTTTTTATTAACAACAAACAAACAAATAAATTATCATTCTAACTATTGTTAAAAAGCACGATTAAATTAGATTCTAGTTTTAGTATTTACATATTAATTTGTAAATTTTTGTTTTACTGAAAGAATTTTAATATATTCACGAGTTTAATTGCAAAAATTATTTTATAATGGCTTGATGCATTTCTATATTTGTCAGTTACTTAATTAAATCTGGAAAATGCTTAGAGTTCACAAAAGATGCAAAAACGTGCATTGGAAGGCTCTTTGGGCGGCCACCCCTTGGCCTATAATAGAATAGCAGGCGGAGGGAGTGAAAGGTGAAGTGGTGGTCCCAGCAACTGTGTGCGAAGAGATTGCAGCCACCATGGTGAGGAAACAGATGCAGATGAACTTGCGTCTGGTCCTAATTATTTTTGTTAGCCTGTCACTTCTGGAGAATAGAGTGGCCCCATTTATCAGTGTGATCAACCAAGGCCTTTATATTTCCAACGTCAAGCGGTTGACACTAAATGCGCAGAATGATAGGAGGAAAATGTTGACATTTCTTTAGTTACCACAGCCACCCACAGTTTCTTTTACTTACTTCAAACTAAGGTGTGGTTTTAATACAAAACTCTACTAACTACTAACCTCTAAAGAATTGACCCATTGTTCTGTTTTAATTATATCCAGTTTGTGTTAAAGGTAATAGTTGACTTAAATCAATCAGAATGATATCTCCACTCTGCTTTTAGTCACCTTCTTTCTAACCTGACACCACCTATGTACATATTATATATACCTACGTACTACTCCTCATACTAAGCTTGAGAATATTGGTTGGTTGGTCTGTTGTGTCACCAGCTATGCGTGACTAATTTAATGATTTGAAAATTATTTTCGCTGAGAAAATAAAGCATGACTGGTTATAATTTATTAGCTTAGGAAATAGCCAGACATTTTAATTTTGGTTCAGAATTTTCATTTATACCTGCATATATATTATCTATGAACATTATATGTCTTAGTTTAACAGGTTGATTATATATTTAAGTTTATTTATACATATTTATATTATGTCATGTTCTAGCTATTAATTAACCTGGTGGTGCAGTATTCCTAATGCTTGTGCGTATATATTATCTCCTCAATAATTTATTGATAATTTGTGAATTTTCACTAATTAGTTTGACACTTTGTCAGCTATGTAATATAAATTAGGTTTTTTTTATTATGTTTAGTAGATATTGCTGGTGGTAACTACATAGCCTGTCTGCTCTGACTGTTGCACCAAATAGCAAATATTCCAGATTTGCCTGTTGTTGTTTAATATTATTGGCATTATTGATCTTTTGTTTTAATTTCCTTTGGGACCAAATTGTGAGAATAGAACTGCTAGTGGTGCATGGCACGTAACTTAGACTCACATTACTCCGTTATGGGCTAGGAATTATTATGCACCACTCATAGATTGATTTCTCTCTGTGTCTCTAGGCACTTCTTATAGATTTGAGAGATATTATGGCTATTGAATAATTATTTAAGTACCTATTCATTATTATTATTGTTGCTGTTGTTGTACTACTACTGGTAGGTATTTTATTTTAAAAATTGCTTACGAAAGCTTTCCTTACTGCGTACAAACGAGTCATCTCTAAACGAATGAATCATTAGTTAACAATGATATTATGTAAGAATATGGCACTATTTTGCTTTCTCTCTCTCTTTATAGGAGTGTTTGGAGCGTATTGCCGAGAAAGCCGACTCCATTCCTGAGGAGATTGGTCGTGATCCCAAATCAGTCACCTCTTACCAGCGCAAGCATGCCGCCTTCGAGTACGAACTTCAGCGCTTGGCACAACAGGTAGGTACTGGTGGACTTTGTTGAAATCATTGCTACTATAAAAATGGTGCAGACCTGGTATAAATTATGTCTTTAATTGATGCAAAATTAGTTGTTTTCAATTCTTGCTGTTTTCAAAAGTTAGTTAGCTACAAGCTGAGAATTTAAATAATAAAATGATGTCATTTTCAGTCATTGTAATTCCCCCTTAGTGTCCGCAAACTGAAGGTTTGCTTTTATGATTATTGCTGGCAAACAACATTTTGGTTTCTTACTAAGAATTCTGTGCTGGTATTTTTTAAAATTTTGATTCTCGAAATAATTGCTAGTTCCGTTCGAATAATAAAATCTGGCAAAGAAATGTGTTACAACAATAATTGTCTAAAAGCTAACGCAACATTGTTTTGTAGGTAGATTGAAATAGCTGTTATGTCTAGGCATTGACGTTTGTCAAATCGATACTACTAGGAAGCAATGTTTGTCTTCTTGATCCTCCCTTTTAGGTTGAAGGTGTTGTGGAAACTGCGAGTCATCTACTGCCCTCGTACTCGGGTGAGAAGGAGAAGCGCATCTGTGACAAGCGTGACGAGTGTCTACTGGCCTGGAGGCAGCTCCAGCGGTCCGCCGAGTCACGCAAGGTGAACCTGCTCGACTCATCGGACTTCCACCGCTTCCTCGCCATGATTCGGGAGCTGCTGCTCTGGATGGACGGCATCAAGACGGAGATATCCACCAGAGAGAAACCCAGGTAAGGCAGGCGATGTGGGATCGAGTCGGGGGCTCTCTAGCATTGCATTGCTCGTGCTCTGTCCTCGTAGCTAAACTGGAAAATATATTTAGTCCAAAAGGTTGTGGTGACCCTAATCAAATTTTGCTCTAGCTAATAATGATACAAATATTTTTAACAACACAAACAGCTGTGCTAAGCTTTGTAACTATTCGATAAAAACTAAATTGTAGCTATCCTAATAAAGGATGGATATTTTATTTAGCTTAGGTAGTATTTTTTCATATTCATTTCGGTATATACTTAGAAAAGTGACAAATATTCAGCTAATGTTGCCCAGAAAAAGAAAACGATGTTCATATCCATAGAATATTTGGATAATTGTTTACTCTAAATAATTGTCATCATCAGTGTTGTAAGCTAGAAACTATAATTTTCTTTATCGAAGGTGTAAATAATTGTTTTTTCTTGTAAGCAATGTTTAGTTCATATAATGATGTATGCAAGATGATTAGATACTCCTTTTTTACGTATCAAATTGTGCATATATTTTGTTATAACTTTACTGTTAAAATTTAGAAGAAATTAAAACAACAGCATAGTTTAGATTATTTTTTCAACCACATAATATCCGTGTGGTTCTCTAACTTGACTTTGTGGATCTCTACAGAGACGTATCTGGCGTCGAACTGCTCATGAACAGCCACCGCAGTCTCAAGGCGGAGATCGACGCTCGTGAGGAGAACTTCTCCATCTGTGTGAGCCTTGGACGCACTCTACTGCAACGCAAGCACCCCAAGGAGGATGTTGTCCGCGAGAAATCCATAGAAGTTGTCACTGAGCGCATCAAGTTGGTGGATGCCTGGTCTGAGAGGTGAGTAAATGATTACCGCTACTACTTTGTTGAATTATAAAACGAAGAATAAGAAATTCCAATGTTTCTTCTACTTTTTTCCTATTACAAATAAGAAAGTGTTGGCATGTTGACGTTTTTTTACTGTTCTCTCCTAGACCTACTGGTATTTTACTGTCAATTTTAATAATATTTGTACTTTGCAATGTTTATTTTCTATCCTACTGAATTTTGTTCCATTGTACTTTTTCCACAGCTGTTCAGATTCCGTGTAAATATTAAAATAGTAAAGTCTAATTGATTAATCCATTCACGGTGGGTGGCTCTATGTGCCACCGGCCCACCTATCTGCTAGTGACTATTGCGCAGTGTTGTTCGGTTTCAGATTTCACTCTTAACCAGTTTGAACTGTTCTAACAAAAAGTGCACTTTAACTTTTAGGATTTTTGGGGGTATAATAATAGTTTAACTAAAGTTAGAAATGCTTTATTCTATTGTTATTGTTACTAAAATTAATTTTTCAGAATTTGCTAGTCAATAGAAATTGCAGGGTCATACTGTTTTTTTAGTGAAACTACCATTTTCTGTTTTTGTGTAGACTACTAATTTTAAAATTAAAACAGAATAAAATAATGATAGTATAAGAATGAATTTGAATTTAGAATTTCTGAATATTATAAGTGACTGGTTAGTTCAAGTAAAGCATTTCTATTTGTGTTTTCTTGTGTAACCATTTGCAGACAATGCAGTCAGTCCCATAGAGGGGCCGGGATTAGTGTTCTAACAGCATGCACCTACAACAAATGGTTGATTTGATTGAATGGAGTGGATGATTCGGAGATCCCACTGTTAGTGGTGATCCACTTGACCTAGTTATCCAGACCATGTGGTTATTGGCAAGGTCACGTTCCGGGCTTAGAGGATGGGCTGGAGGAACTGTTTCACAAACTTCTACATTTTTGTTCTAAATAAATATTCTAAACTAAGAGGTGTACTGTATAATCTAAGTTCCTACTATATACTCAATGGTTAGGTATTCTTCTACGATAGGATTTTCAACAATGTCCATTTTAATAAGAAGTGTGTAAGAAGTGTCGTATATTTCTAAATGTCAAATAATTAGTGACCGGGCTGTTCTTAGTTGAGTAGCTCTTATGTCTCTGATTGTCGTGTTTTAGATGGGAAGAATTGCAGATGATGATCGAGGTGTACCAGTTTGCTCGCGACGCAGCCGTGGCAGAGACCTGGTTGATGGCCAATGAGACCTTCCTGGCCAATAACGAGCTGGGAGACTCCCTGGATGAGACCACTGCCCTGCTCAAGAAGCACCAGTCGTTCGAGAAGAATGCAGAGGCGCAGTCCGACCGATTTGATTCCTTACAGAACCTTACCACAGTGAGTACCTGCCACAATTAGGCCATGATTTGGTTGGGCTGATATTTGTATTATTTGTTGTTTCTATCATTCTAATCGCACCCACCCCTGCATAAAATTATATCCTACATCTGTGTAGTTCACACGGAATTTTTAGCCTTTTTTAATTAATTGATTATCATAATCACATGTTGGCTTTCATCGACCACCTGCGCGCGCTGTGTTGATACAGAGGGAAGTTCTAGATCCAGTTCAGAGGGCTACAACATAACTGCCCACTATATTTAAAATATCACAGCACATCGCGGGTTTCAGGTTTTAACAAGACAGCAGCTACGTATGCATAGTACGTCTAGAAATCGTACGCTGTTGGTTGATTGACGATAAAAAGCTGACAACAAAGTTTCTAATAATATCAAAGTGGTGTGCTGTTTCCTAGAGACTGGCAGGTGCATTTAGTTGGCTTGGTTGGTCTCCTGATCTACACGGCAGCAATTCTTGTGTTATTTATTTTGTTGCGTTGTCTTAATAATAAGATAACCAACCCAAGCAACGTGCTGCTGCTGTTATCAGGTTTACATAATCTTTGTTTTACCTGGAAATGGCCTTTCTTCTAGCAAGCAATGCGTGTGTTGTGCAGCCTGCTTGCTATACACATATCGTCTTAGGATCTTTGTTGTTTCTCTCTCAATTTTCTGGTTATTTTTCTTTTTGGGTTTAATTAATCAAAATATGTTATGCGTCGCTTTTGAAATATTCGTAAATGTAGGCGAATTTTTCCGTGTATCTATCTTCAACTCTAAAGAGTAACGAAAATGGCAGAACATAATTATGGTTGTCACTATCTTTAGAAAAAAACATTTGCATCTATTTTTATGAAAATCAGTTAATAAAAATGTTTTGAAATAAAAAAACTCGATATAATCTAAAGCTTTTGTTTTTAGAATTAAATAAAAAACTAAAATCAACAGTGCTCTTATTATTAAGTCAAATTTGAAATCATTGAACCTTATTTCAACCACTTGTTTTGTCAAATTATTCACTTGTAGTTTGAGATGAAAGAAAAGCAGAGATCTCCGGAACAAGAAAAGGCCAGAGAACTCGAAAAGCAGCGCCGCCTGGACCAGGCAGTCCGCGAGTTCCAGCCACCTCCCCCACCCTCTCCATCACCCTCCAGGCACGAGGAAATCCAGCCAACCGTGGTGTCAGCAGCAAAGCAGGCCCCACAGGCCCAGGCAGCATCTCCGGCACAACCACCCAAGGACACCACAGATGCCGGCAAGAAGCCCAGCACTGACATCATTCTGGAGGGTATCATGCCTCGCAAGCACGAATGGGAGACAGCCAATAGGAAGGCCTCCAGCCGGTCCTGGCATGAGCTCTATATGGTGCTCAAGGAGTTTAGCCTAGCTGCCTACAAGGACCAGAGACATTCACGCGAGAAGCCCGACGATTGCTACCGACATGAGGTGCCCATTTCACTCAAGGGGGCCTATGCAGCACCAGCTACTGACTATGCCAAGCGGCCTCATGTGTACCGCTTGAAATTGGCAAATGGTGGAGAATTCCTTTTCCAGGTAAGATCAAATAGAACGTAAACAGTTCTTGTTTTTCTGAAGTTGGAACTAGAATAATATCTAAGTATGTTTAGCGGCAAACAATTTATTCAAGGAATACACTTTTTTCATCATACATATTATATTGTCCATCAACCAGACTTTATCAGGCACTTTAGACGGCTTGTTTGTCCAAAGCTGTATTTTATATGAATAACAATTGCATCTCATTGTCTATTCAAATTTATGCAGATCTACAACAAGGAGACTTGATCTAAATTCGCCAACTTGTACTTTGTTTTATGAAAATAGAATAACTTAAACTTATTACTTGAACGTAGTATAGTTATTTTTATGAAAACTTTATTTTTATTTTTTTGTAATTTATCTACGCATTGTAGGATGTATCAGATAATCTAATGAAACAATGGATCGAGAAACTGAACACTGCTGCCGGTAACTCTCCCTCGGCGGGTTTGACCCGG
>JAUYWI010059768.1:0-16112 GCA_034780595.1 Parotoplana pacifica | reverse complement strand
TGGAGGTGCTTTTTTCACTGAAAAGCTAGAGAGTATGGGAGATGCAATTATGACTTGATGAGAATTTAGTGGGTAAAGGCCTTGATTTTGGTTTACACTACATGTGTTGCATTTATCAGGCCATGTAACCTGGATTTTTTGAAGTCTTGAGATTTATCTATATATTTATAAGAGTATAAAAATGAAATGAAAAAATTGATAAGGGGTGTTGGTGTGTATGTTATATTGTACCCTCCCAGTTCCTAAACTTCTTATTGACAAGATGCAAGGTTCAAACAAGTTGTGAAATGAAGAACTGACAAAGCAGTGCTCTGATAATACAAAGTTTGCAAAAAGAAAACCAAAATCATATCCAAAACTAAGATAAGACTTAATATAATTAATTAACTCTAAGAGGACATTGATCTTTTCTGCAAAATCTTACAAGAAACACAAAGAAAAGACTGACAGTGACAGAGCTATCAGCTAGCAGCTGAGAAACAGCAAGAATGACACCACTATGGTAACTGTAGGAAAGTTATCGAAAGAATTGGGATCAGTACATCCTCATCCTGTCTGCAATCAATGTCATCTACACAAAACCAAACTCTTATATCTACATTGTTTTTATTCTCAAATCTTAGGCTTAGGGAGTTATGGAGGTTTCAGTTTTAGGATTTAGGCAAGGGATAAAGTGAAAGAGAAGCATCACAACTTTCTAGCAAAACTAAAAGATTTATTATATTAGTATATTTTTAATGCTAAAATAACTGCACTTCCTTGTAAAAAAATTGTTTGAAAGTAAATAAAAATGCCAAACAAAAGAAACTCTGATTTCTCCATTAATTTTATGTACATTTATGTACACATTTGCTGACTTGCTCATTCTCCAAGGATAATCTATTCCATGTGCCAATCTAAGGGGAGCACCCCCTTTCGGCTTTCCCCTGATGATGATTTTCAATGCCTTCAATGCATTCTCAGGTCAGGGTATGTAAACACCAAATTTTTCTCCACTCCATGCTGAGTTTTAGGCTTGGCTCCTGCCTCACCATGTGTGAAAGGAGATTGTATGCATGTAAATTTCTGTCCAAATGACTTTTAAGCTGTGCAGAGCCTGCATTATTAACATGATTAGATAAATGGAATATATGCTGATTCAATAGTTCTACATGATTTAATGTCCAACATTATGAAAAGCAATTAGGCAAAATGAGAGTCAATTGGCTCTAAAACAGCCCTATGTTTAGAAAAAAGTGCTTTTTAAAAAAAAGGGTTTCACCCCCATACCACCCTCCCCCTCCTGATACAAAATATGTTTTTCCAGCTTTTTTAGTTCAAAGCAAAATCACCCCTGTTAAAAACAAATTAAATGAATAAATTGTATATTTTGAAATAACTTCAGTAATGTCCAGTTTTTTAAATTATAAATGAAGAAGAAGACAATCCTTTTTATCATATCCAAACTTATTTAGTTTAATACTGTTAAACATTTTCAATGGCAACAGATAAACAATTAATTTACAAAATAAACAAATAATTAACAAACAAAAAAATAAATCCAGGATCACAAAAATATGATGTAAAAAAACACCAAAGTAATGCTTGATATATTTGAATAGAGGATTGCATTTACCTGTTGAAATATGTAAAATTAAAATGTTTCACTATTATATTTTATACCAATCATATAGGTAAAAATGAATATCAGAAATCAAATAATTTGATGAAAATTACTATTTTTGTGGTCCTAGATTTATTTTTTGTTGGTTAATTATTTGTTGCCAATGAAAATTTTTAACAGTATTTTAACAAAATTAGTTTTGGCTATGATAAAATGGATTGTCTCCTTCTTTATTTATAATTTAAAAATCTAGAAATTACTGAAATTATTTCAAAATATACAAATTATTTCATTTACAAAAAAATAGAATTATATACAGGGTGAATTTTAATAATAAATGAGTTTAGAATTGGGCATTACTTAAAATTCACCCTGTATGTATATTTGTATAATACATTTAATTAAGAAACAAATTTTTTGTCACTACTGAAAATGTTTAACAGTATTAAATGAAACTATTATTAAAAGACATACATTGAGAAATAGTAGTAACAATTATATACACAAGCAACAACTATATTCAAGTTGTATGTTGGTTTCACTTGGACCACTATGATCTTAGACTTAAGTACCTGTTACAGTAAATTTTAGATTTCAAGAGAAAAATGTTCAAATTAAATTGACAGTGGATGAAACTAGCGGTGTTGAAAAAGAAAATAGAAATTTGATGTTGTTTATTTTCCATAGATAATGGAATTTACTTCATGTGCATTTAGAAACATATCTATAGTCATAAAAATCTATTATTATGACCATGGGTGAGATAAATTTTTTTACATTTTTGACAGGCAATAGTATCTTTATTTAGATATAGAAAGTATTTAGTAATTTTCATCAAATTATTTGAGTTCTGATATTCATTTTTACCTATATGATTGGTCTAAAATATAATAGTGAAACTTTTTTAATTTTACATATTTTAACAGGTAATGCAATCCTCTATTCAAAAATATCAAGCATTACTTTAGTGATTTTCATCATATTGTTGTGGTCCTGGATGCACCATGTAGGGGTATTGGTTGCTTCTGGTATGTTATTAATGTTATCAAAATAATATGCCTCAAAATAATCTGATATTTATTGCAAAACATGGCCAGTGACCACAGTTCCATAAAATGGATAGCATTTTTGCTATGTGAAAGCATTGTGTCATCAATTAAAAATGTTCAAAGGACTATGTTTTCTTTTTTCTCATGTCTCTAATACTAGTGACAATTACTATCTAGATCAATGTTTTAAACAGAATCCCTCTAGCTTTTACCAACACCTGGATACTGGTAAACCATGAATTATAGTTTTGCAGTTACTAGAGGCATTTTATGGTTTACATAAGCTACTACAGATTTAAAAAACCAAAAATCTTATGAAAATACATACTTACATAATTTATCTAACAGAAACAACTGTTATGACAAGAGCCATAGCCACTTCTTGAGATGACTGCATCTTGATTTTGTGTATTCATTAGCTTCCATTATAATGGAGTTTAGAAGTGCAACATCTAATATATCAAAGAAGTGAACAAGTGGTTACTGATCCATTTTTCTTTAGCAGGTATAATCCTCCATAATGTCAACTCCTCTTTTTCTTTTATTGTTGTTGATTTTATTTGATCAAAGGCTTCTTGTCCTCTCTTTCAGTTTTTTTTCAGAATAGCAACTACTCATAAGAAGCACATTCTTATTCCTTTTAGGAATGTATGACTACAATACTATTTGTATATCATGTTCTTGCAAAAATGGCAAGAATGTTCCATCTCACATGAAGTTTTTAAAATTGTAGGGACATCTTGGCATCCTGCAATGATTGTTCCATTGTCTAGTAATTCAGTGACCAGATTGTAGAAGATATAATATTTATCTGTAAAGACAATCTGTTTTCTAGCAAAGTAAGGTTGACACCATGTTCCATTCATGTCCCTCTAATATGGTACCTGCTCTAATGGCATATGGTATAGCATTGAGGGCAAATCTATTTTTTGCATTACAACCATAAAACCTTCAAACTGTACTTGTGTGGTTTAGCTGGCATGTATGCTCTGCCAGGAGTATATCTCCTAAAAGCACAGTTGTTTGTCAATAATTAGACTGGAAGATGGAGTATAATATCTTTATGTATTTGCTAAGAAAAATCCCATATTTCACATGTAGCATTCAACTTATATGATGCTTGACATTCTTTTTAAGTAACCTTATTGTCAAAACTCAGATATTGAAATAGAAATAAAAATTGATTTTTCCTCATTGCACACCAATCTGTTTGTCTATGTGGCATCTTCATTGCCAAGTGTAGCATGCACTATCATTCAGTCTTGTGCTTGTCTCACCAGTTCTTCTGTGCACCTTGTTTGCCCCACTTCTTCATGTCATCCCACCACATTCTTCTTGTCTGCCTCTTCCTCTCTTTCCTTCTAGCTTTCCAAGCAACATTTCATTCTGAAGGCCATTAGCTCTAATAATATGACCAATCCTTTAAATAAATATCAATGTACACAACTACTTGTAGGAAATTAGTAAAATTTTGTTATGAGCATGATGCTTACCTTAATTTTCCAAGCACACATTAATAATAGTGGTTCAATGCTTGTCATGTGGCTACCTTATAATGAAAATATTGGACAAGTGGCAGGAGGCACAACTTTCTGACCAATTATATCAGGTCACTTGATGTCATTGGATATGTAACACCTATTTCTAGTTGATGGCATTTTCAACCAACATATTTAATCTTTCTCAATTTAATTAAGTGGTAAACTTGTGAGTATGAAGCTATCTACATAATAGTATGCAACACAAAGTTAGTTAGCTAATTAATTAATAAACTTCTGAAGACTGTATCTGCAAAACAAAACACATGTATGCTTTAAAAATAAAATGAATATTCTTCCAATTGTCAGGATTAACTACAATATTAAATAAGCTTTCTATTTCAATTAATTTTTGAGTTACAATATAAAACTAAATAGTAAATATGTGAAAAGTTTTGAAGATCATTTTTGGTAAGCTTTATAACAAAATATTTTTGCTTTTAAAAAAATAACACCAAATATTGTCTTGATTGTTCTGGATTAATTATAATATGAAATTAGCTTACTATCTCAATTAGTTTTTGAGTTACAATGATCTAAAATTATTTAGTATATTTCTGGATTTGGTCCAGGAAATTCCATATTTGCCCCAGGTGTTTCCATATTCACCCCATATTTTAAAATCACTCTTACCATTGATAGAGGCAATTATTTCATATTTGTAAAATACATATGTCATAGATACTAAAAATTATGTTACCAAAGTTTAAAAGTGAGGGGCCTGAAAAATATGGGAAAATTTTGAAGATTGTTTTTGGTAAGCTATATACTCTAGATTGTCTGGATTAATTATAATATTAAATCAGCTTTCTATCTCAATTAGTTTTTGAGTTACAGCCATTTAAAGTAAATTTGTGGAAATATTTCTGTACTCACCCCACCCCCTTACTTCTTTTTCCTTTAGTTTTAATGATTTCTGTCTGTCATAAAAAGTTGAAGCCCTTCCTTCATCTCTTTCTTTTATTTTCTTTGACATCATACACACACATACCATTTGCTTTGCAGTAGCATTCCTTTCCAGCTCATTCATTGGCATGCTTTCTCTTTTCTTCTACCAATTCTGGCTATAACCTTTGGCTTTATTGTTCATTCCTTTTCTCCTCATCAGTCAGTATGTTGCCTTTCATTCAACCAAGCATCCAACTTGATTAGCATATGCATCAGCTTCCATATCAAGCTAATTTTTAGTAATTAGAATATTCAATTCATATTTTAGTTAATCAATGTGCTGCCAATGACATGACATTGGCACTAGGCATAATTATGTGACTGTGAGTGAGGACAATTATGAGTGCTTTTTAGTGACAATATCTGGAAGCATGTTAGAAATGCATTCAATTTCAGCATTGCCATGGATGGGGCAAAATCAGAATAGCTCTTGCAAGTTTGACTAAGGTAGGTGTTGATGAGGCAGACAAAGAACCACCCTTCCTTCAATCATCAACAACAAACTCCATTCCAAACATAGACCACAATTACACCAATAATCAACTACCACAACACAACCACAACAATCTCAACAGCAGAAATGACATAAAATTCCTCAAATCCTATGCATCTAACTGCCACTGCCAGACATGGAAAAACCTCACATTTTAATTTATTAGTCAAGTTTTCCCCTATTGGAACGGCCAAGTAACCAAAAACCGAGATAAGCCCTACTTACTTAATTAATGATCTGATACTTAGTTTAGAAAACATGGATTTTCGTCGCTTTTAGCCTCTGTGGTCCGGGATAATAGATTATTTCACATATTCATTCGATGATTGGAGCGATAATTGTTTCGGTTAACCACCTGATATAAAAAAGTATTCTAAAATAATACCTGATATTTTTCTGAACTAGCAGAATCAGTTGTACTTTCTAAATTCTCATATATTAACTGTATTTCATTAAATATTTCCGCCAAATTTCGATTTTGAAAATCACTCATTTCAAAAATATAATTAAGTATGTTATAAGTCTGTCTTAAACAGTACATAATTATATGAAAATATTTAAAAAAAATTAAAGTTGTTATAATCTATCTTGTTCTCTGCCTTGAAGGGGCGCAGATAGGGGTGTTTTCAGGGTTTCAGGAAACCCTAAAAATTAATATGGCGCCTATTTTGCAATGGTGAAAATATTTACACGCATTGTTCGTCACATCGATTAAGCCTGGTGGTAGTCAAAAGTACAGTTATTGTTTGGAATAATCGACAAAGTCTAATATTTTATGCCCATCCAAAGCGCCAAACTGCTTTGGAAAAGGCTATTGACAGCACAGTTCTCCACTATTACGTGCTAATTCCATAAGATCTGAATATATTTCACCTGATTAAAACAGGACTATATACAACAAAGATTGTATGAATGAAAATAAGTATTAGATTAAAACGGTATCCTTTGCTTAAAATTAGATTTTACACCGTTAATTTTATTAAATATTATTTTTTAATATTGCATCTTTGAATGTTTCTAAATAAGCTGATACAAAAAGATCTGTTATATAGGAATGCGTATAAAAATTCGCGAAATTCAAATTTTTAGATTAAGCTAAAGAAATGAGAAATTGATTGAAGTTACTGAAACTATATCAGTCCAGGTGTTGACTAAATTTAATCTTTCAGTAAAACTGAAAAAACTAAACTACTTACCTAACCCAGGTACTGCAAAACCTACTTTACCATTTTTTATACCTAACTGCCTTGATGTATCTATCTGGAATTTAAATCCCTAACATGTTATAGCTGTATTGAGCAATTCTTTTTGTTTCAATTATTCAATTGCCTTTTTATTCATAAAAATTACTACCTTAAATTATACCTTATTAGTTAAAGTCAATAATACCTAAACCTTATACATACAAACCTTTTTATGCATTAACCTCTTCTTTAGATATAGATATTTGGCAACTGATTACTAATACACTAAAGAGCAAAAAGAAGTTCCACCTTTCTAAAATATTAAAATTTATTCAATCAATGTGATAGCCCTGAAGAGGCTGCCAAATATTTAAATAAACCTGTACTCAGATATTTCATGTGTACATTATTATAGTTTAAATTTTCATATTGTGTACCTATATTATTATTATTATCTTACATTTGTACTTCATAACTGTTCATTTTCCTAATTATGATTTACGATTGTCATCAGGAAATATAGCATTTTATTATTATTATTATTAAATGCCTAGCTACCTTCTCCTCGATCAGCGCATTCAAAGTTCAAAATGGGTTGCGCAGGTTCTAGGTTCTTGTATGTTCTCTCTGCATGTAAAAATTAGGTGAAATATTCTTTCCATCTGGCTGTGTTGTCTTTGTTTCCTAATAGCACTTCTCCTTCCTGATACTTGAAGAAGAAACTCTCGTAGTTGTCTTTTGTTGCTTGAACTCTTGGTAATAGGATGAAAACGGCCCTGAATCAATCCTTAGCCATTCTTCGTTGTTTCATATGCTAACACAAAGTTTTCAAAGTAACTCGTGATCCTGTGTCGCCAGTTATTTTCCATATTTCTAGTATGTTATCAATGCTTGGTGATTTTCCATTCCTAATTTTGCTTAACGTTCAGAAAACCTCTGATCTTAGTGTGTTCTTCTTCTCTTCATAGAGATTTTTGTAGTAGTTCTTCCAACTTTCGTTTATGTCTTTCTCTTTTGTTAGTGTTTTCCCTGATTCATCGTTTATGATACCAGTTCTTGGTACCCAATCTTCTGTTATTTCTTTGATATATTGAAATACTTTATTTGTGTTAAATCGGTTATATTTGTTATTTTTGTCATTCTATGCGGGGTGCTCCGCTTCATGCGCAACACTGCTAGAAAATCTTCTGTTAAGATAGTAAGTGGGACGGCTGTACCCAGGAAGTTGAGTCGATTGATAGTCCAGAAGGACAGCATTGGAGCCAGTACTCTCTCTGCTTTGAATAAACGAGAGTATCCACTATGAATTAGGGCTATCAGACATTGTTACTTTCTATATTTAATAAGGTTGACGTCATTGGTAAATTTAAGGTTGTAGTACATTGCTTTGAGTCCGAAGGTGTTGGTTTGGCGGGTATTTAATAGTGCGTTTGATGCATATTTTGGCACAGTTAAATGAGGAAGCTCTAAACGGTTGGTCAAGTGTATTAGCATCTTTGGCGGCACTATTGGCAGACGTTCCCAGGGATGTTCCGTTCGGGAGTGTCGGGTTTGTACTGCTGCCGCCCAGTGTAAGATAGGTTTATTTTAAGGCGACCTTCCCCGCCTTGTTACAGGCTAGTCGTTATTGGGTATATTCGGCTTTTATAAGCCTAGGACTGCCGCATTCTGGTCCACTGGACCTGCTGATGGCTGCCGCTGATGGTCTGGAACTGCTTATTTGACAGATTGACTGCTTATCTCGTAACTAACCACCATATTAGATGGTCGTTTGCTATCCGCCACCTGTATCCCACCCCTATCTGTACAGTTCCTCAAGGTGTTACCTCAGGGTGGTAATAATAATTGTTTTTTGTAATCTCAACATTTTAACCATTCAAATTTTATTTTAGACGTGACAATCCTGACATTTTGTCTACAGTCAAACTAACTAAAAACAGTGATAAACTATCATAAATTGGTGATCAGTCAAATTTTATTGACATTAGCATCCAAAATCATGTTGCAAACATTATTATGCATAAGGATTTGAGTTCTGTTTTAAAATTTTGCATTCTTTCCATGTAACTTTCAAAGTTCTGTTGATACCTTGTTCATATCTTGTCTTTCTTTCAAAGTTAAATTCAGTGTAACTTGTAAGTCTTTGTAAGTGTTCAATGGACATTTAATCTATGATACATCATTCAAAGATTCGAATCTCTAAGCCTGCGTGAGTAGGTATGTGGTGGGCCTCGTAGACCAGCAACCACGAAAATGAATCACCCAATATTTTAAATATCGAGATTGAGCAGTTACGACGTTTCATGCATTTTAGAGTAATTTAAGTGATTTTTATTGATTTGTATTGATTTTTATGGATTTGTTTTAAGTCCCCAGTGGATTAACATACCAAATTTGAAGTCATTCGCACAAACCTCAATGTTTGGAGCTGATGAACTCATCGGCCTCCATAGCTGGTCCCCTTATTGATATTTTTAAAAATAAAATTCAACTAGGGTATACCTAGTTGTGAACGAAATTTCAGCCAAATCGATTGGAACATAGGAAGTATGTATATGTTTTTTTTAGGGGGGGGGGGGGGTAGAATTCCCCATGGACGTGGTTTAATATTTTTAGTGAGAACGGCGAATAATTATATATTTTTGGAATCTGTGTTGGGAGACCCCACTATTTTAAAACCTTTAAACTAAGTTATAAATATAAATATCAGATAAATAAACAATTTGTTTATGGTTAGGTATTTTCTAACAATAAAGCAATTTATTTATTATCGAATTGAACTTTATTTTTAAACAATGCTGTACCTAAATGTATGAAATTAATTTTTATAATCATGAACACAGTAGGTATCATACTGACAAAGTACCAACCTATGTCTCTACAAACCCATTAGGCATGGTACTACCAACAAAAAGTCTTTTTACCCTATATAAATCTCTAAGTATCTAAGATAGAAGATCGACATTTATTCTTCTTTCGCACTAATAGGAATCATATCTTAGGTACAGCAATTTTATTGATTTTTATGCATCTCCCTGCTTAAGTTGTTTGACATTTTATTTACATAATGCAGTTCTTCACTAGTGTTTCATCTCAATTTCCGTTTCTAGGTACAGTAGCTTTATAGCCTAAGTAGAGTTTCTCTTATCCCTTCCAATGTACATCCAGTAATCGATTAATGTTGTCTTAGGAAACTATTTCTTGACAGAATACGACAAAACCTTAAAAGAAAATAATTTTCTTTGACTGAAAACACAAATATTGTGAAATTTTGAAGTCATCTTAGAAATTGTTAACATGATTATTCCAAAACAGTTACTGTGTTTTTTTATATTTTGTGTATTTCTATTTAATTTAAATTTCGCCCTTACTCCCTACGAAAGATGTAAGTAAACCTTTATGCTTTATCGTAACTTGAACTATCTACTACTAAAAATATCTTAATTAGAAGTAGGTACCTAATACCTATATTTTTCATTCATTTAGATTATACGGATTACCAAAATATGTCTTGTGCTCAGTGTGATCCTGTAAATTTACAAAAAGCAGGAAATCGTCTGAATAGATGGCTCAAAGAAAGAGATTGCTTTGAAAATCCTAAAAAATATTTCCTTCCATGGTAGGTAAACCAAGTCTCAAAAGTATCAAATCCAGGAGCAAAATTTAAACTTTTATTGATTTATGAATATATTATTTTGATAGTTTTTATTTCTTCAACAAAAACATAGACAACATTATAGGATTTCTTGGTTCAAATTACCGATTTCCACATTCAACTTTTCCGTAGCATTGCATTAGCACACACATTCAAATGCACAAAAACTAAATTCAAGTTCATTAACACATTCAAATTACCGATTTACAGAATTAAATTAACAAACTGAACATTCAATTTACCGAGTGTAATTTGAAACTTTAGCAATTAGTGAAACAGAAGGACTTGTTAAGTATCAGAATATACTCAATACACAGATAATTTAAAGCTCTTTTAAACAGTTTGTTGCAGGAATCATATATTTGAAGTATGTATTTATGATTGTGCAAGAACTCATTAAAACTATATTGTTTTTGCTTAGTTGTATCAAAGAATATTATTTTAAATTATGGATTTAGACAACTTAAAACATGGTATAATGATAATTGCCCCAAAAAATTGCTGTTGAAGAAATAGATACTAAAGTACAGATTTGTTGCTTCAAAAGCAATTCTCTGGACACAGCTAAATCTTAATGATAATCTTATTTACATCAACGAAACACACACATATATATATCAAGGACTTGATATATATACATATACTCAAAGTACCCGAGGCCGTACGCCAATTGGGCATCTAGTAAGAAGGCAAATAGTCGGTAATCAAGTAAGTAATTTGAACATAACCTTAGAAATTAGTGACACAGCAATACTTGTTCAGTATCACAATATGACCAATACGACAACCCATGTCTCTTTTGAGCTTTTTTTAAAAAGAATGTTGCGGGATATTATAGATATGTTCCCCGACAATGAACCTATTCGAATTATTATGATGGCACAAGACCTCATATAAATCAACAAGTGTCGGATGACAAAAAGTAAATTTCATGTTATTCTCGATATACACAGAACGTATGGTGATAGAAGCAATTGACCACATACAAGATAGAGTAACGAGAGGAGGAGAAATAGCTAAAGAAGTGCGATTCGTAGACGATCAAGCAATGATAGCAAGAAGGACTACAAAACCTTATGGTCAGCTTAAATAGAAAAGCGACGGATTTCAACATGAAGATAAACATAAAGTAGACAAAGGTAATGAGAGTTTCAAGAAATGGGCAGGGATCAAATGAACATTACATTTAACAATCAACAAGGTGAACAAGTCAAAACCTTCAAATACCTTGGAGCAATTATAACATCGGATGGAAGGTGTAGGTGTAGTAACGAGATCCAAGCAAGGATTGCAATGGCCAAAACGGCATTTATACAAAGAAGACAATTACTAACAAAAACATTACGACTAGAAACTAAGAAAAAAATCGTGAAGACAATTGCATGGAGTATAGCACTATATGGAGCTGAAACCTGGACATTGTAAGAAAAAGACAAGAAGAAAATTGAAGCACTAGAAATGTGGATTTGGAGAAGAATGCAACAGATAACATGGAAACCCATGAAGACAAATCAAGAAGTACTCCAACAAATCAAAGAAAAACAAAGCATGTTGGAAATAATAATCAGAAGAAAGAAGAATTGGATTGGACATATAACACATGGAGAAGGAATGGTCAAAGCAATTCTTGAAGGTCGATTTCTATGGAAACGTGGAAAAGGAAAACCAAGAAAGGGGATGTTAGAAGAATTCAAATCAAACACCTATAGAGAATTGATTGAAGGACCGGGCAGCAAACCGAGAAGGATGGAGAAAGTGAATGCCATATGAATTGAACCTACCTAATATCTAATTCGGCAGAACACACTATAGATATAGATGGCATATAAGTAACGTATAAGTTTCAATATGCCATTGTCTTACTTATACGTGAGCCGTAAGTAACTTATACGCCATTTATATATCACTTCCTTAAGGAAATTGTCAACCTCCATCAGACTAGAATTGGCTACCTAACCTGACCAATAAATTACTCTTCAGCATCAACAAAACCCACAGTCCCCTTTGTCACATCTGTCAATGTCCAGAAGATATCGAACATATCAATAAAATCTTGCACACCGTACAACGACGTAATAAATAATGTATGTAAATGTAATCAAAGGTAACCCTAGTGCATTTTCACATTTTCTTGAGAGGGTCGGTCGTCTTTGACACGTGGTGGACCCACACTTGAAATAAGAGAGAGAGAGAGAGAGATTCCCAGGCCTGCCTTCTCCTCCCAGGTATGTCCTCTCACCCAGGTCTGCCTCCTTCCCCAGCCTTCGCTACCTAGGCCTGTCTCCTGTTCAGGCTTACATAAAAAGTGAAAAAGGAGGTATTCATTTAGGTACAGATACGATAGTACCAATTTAAGTTGAAGTCATGTTTTTCTTGTTCTACTTTGTTTGACCAATAATACATATTTAAATGAAATTACGTATCCCACTAAGTTGATATACAGGGTGAATCATAATTCTTTGGACTGAAAATGAATCTGCAATTTGTCGATAGGTATACACACATTGCATGAAATCAGATTATCGCTAATTTTCATTGTCTGATTCAAGCACTCCACTAGCTATAAAATTTCCAATTATTGATTGATCACTAAATTTATCATGGATGAAAAAATTATTTCGGGTTTCGGTTTTGAAGAAAACAAAGAAAGATTCCAATTAAAATTTCACAAGGAACCACCTTCAAAGTCGACTGTTTATTATTGGCAAGAAAAATTACTGCAAACAGATTCATTATCTAAGGACAAGTCACATAGGTACTGGTTGTCCAATTTCAGAATCTGGCATTGAAAATCGGAATTGAGTTTTATTTTTAGTTAATCATAATCTAACAACATCCACCAGCTGCCTTTCAGACGAATTAAATGACTCACAAACCACTGTAAAATTCTCAAGAAGGAAAATATACATCCCAATAAACCAACATATTGTCAATACACATTATGGATGAAGATGACGACATACAAAATGAATTAAACAATGCACAATAAATTTCTACGGGACCCGGCATGTTTACGTAAGCTTACTTTTTTCGACAAGTACGTGATTAGTCTTACCGCTAATGTAAAAAAGCATAATGTGCATTTTTGGTCTTGTGAAAATCTTAAGCAGAACCCTGGAAAAACTCAGGCAGTTACAGTATGGGCTTGCATTTCTTTTCAGGTTTAATTGATTTTGTTATTTTAAGAGAAACGATGAATGGTGCAAGATACTGTGATGAATTTACTCAAAAAGTTGTACCATAGTTTAGAAGATCACCACATATGATTTATCAGCTAGATGGAGCATCCTGTTATTATTCAGTTGCTGCAAGACAAATTTTAGACACTGAATTAAAAAACCGTTGAATTGGAAGAAGAGGCTAGCCAGGTCAACAGATTGCACTCTCTGTGACTATTGGTTCTGGTCTGATCTTCGTTCAAGAGTTATTAATCTACTCGATATCAAATGTCCATCTATTAATGCTTTGGAGGATCAAATTAGAGAAGAAATCAACAGGATGCCCATTGAAAAATACCGTAAACCATTCAAGGATTTTCCAAAACATCTTCAGATGTGTTTGGACAATGATGGTGGTCTATTTGAATGAATTTTTAAAATGAAATATGTTGGTATAAACGTATTTACTAATTTTATGTCTGTCAAAAACTAATAACTAGTTATTGGTTTCTGACAGACATAAAATTAGTAAATTAAAACTCAATATTGATGAACAAGAAAATGAGGTAAATAGACGAGAAAGTTAATAACATGTCAGTATAACGTCAACCTTATCTACAAGAAACAATCAATGATCTATCAAATTCCTGGTCACACAGTTCGATTACGAGTTAGCTCTAAACTCAATCAGCAAACCAATAAAAGAAGGAGACTATCAATGTACTATCCGCATAACAGTTTTCGTTAAAGATCTTTAACTGAGAAATCTTTCCTGATGGTGCTAGGTAAGTTATTTTGGGAGGTCCTTGAGGCCAGAATGTGGTTCCAATCAGCTCAATAAATAAATAGAATCTTATTCTTATAAACCTTGTTTTTGTTCTTTTCTGTGCTTTAGTCATTTATTTACCAATAAGCACATTAATTTCTTTTAACATTATCATTTTTTCTATTTCATATTTTTTAATAATCATTATCTTCATACCAAAATATTATGTATGTTATCAAAAGCATTCATCATATATTAGTAATACTATCATACTTCGTCTTAGCATTTCTTTAAACAATACCTAATAACAATTGATCGTAGTGGCTCAACATAGGATTAGAAATTTCATATCAACCATAAATGTTGGGTTAATTAGTAAAAAATAGTGTTAATTGCATCTGAACAAATCATTCGATCTGCTTGACGTTGAAGAAGTACATTTTTGATTGATAGTTAAATCCTACTCTTCTTTGACCTTTGTTTCCTCAATGTATGCTAAACCCTCAATATAAATTGCAAACAAATACATGAATTTTGTTGACTGTTTTAATAAAACAAAATTTTCGGACCAACCTATAGTTGCTTTTAATATAAAAACATCCAATATTTTTGGAATAACCTAATACCGAAAAATGTTACCTCTATTTTTTAATAATACATAAACTAAAGCTCTATTTTGTTTTTTATAATAAATCAATAAAGGTTTTGTTTCAAATTAATAGACACAAAATGATTACAATTCGTCGTTGTTTTGCATAACTAACGTTTAGCAAGACTAACGTACCTATGTGGGTTTTTTTTCAAAATACTTCGTAGATGACAGGTATCTTTCATGTGTGTAAACGGCAAGGCTGTAGTGTACTTATTAACTTCAGATACGTCATTGTTTTTTCACTACATTATTTTGTATAACTAACGTAAAAGGTAGATACGTTAGTTATGCAATACAAATATTTCACAATTAACATTACACATTAATTTTAGTGTGTAGCGTATTAGTTACTAATTTGAATCAATTATCTTGGATACATTATATAAACAGTCTGTATTAACATATTATATATATATTACAATAATATAATTATGATTAAATATATTATACTTCAAAATATTTAAATTGCTAATATTTTGGATTACAAGTACAACATTTTAATGTTTTCTAGTATCATGTCTTTCACTCACACATATTCCGTAATACCTATATTGAGAAAATACATCTTGCCTAGTTGACTGCTGTGACACATTTCTCCTATTCTTTCATGATATAAGCCAGGCCTCAACTGACGACGTTGTTATTCCAGCTTCTACTAATCATGGCCATATTCCAGTCTCTGCTACATCTTCAAATATGACAAGTAAGACTCAGAAACAATCATATGCCCCTGCAGTTTTCAATCAGAGATTGATTCTACTGCTGATCCTGAGTACCTCCCTCTAGAATTATGTTCATATACTTCATGTGATCAAAATGTATTTCATGTACATTGTAGAATCTGTGAAGTTCCACTTTGCAACTCCAAATTCTTTCTATTTTGTAAGGAACACAACTCCAATTCGGTTTATTGTATAGGCCATACCGCTGAATTCGACCGCCTGTAAAAATACCAGTAAAATTTCATTAATTGAATAACGTCGAATTGCTTGAAAATATAATCAAGGAAGATAACTCAATGTCTGTTGTTGACGTCAGTGGATTGTTAGGAATTTCCCATACTATG
>JAUYWI010059757.1:0-16114 GCA_034780595.1 Parotoplana pacifica | reverse complement strand
GTTTACATACATACTAGTTTTACAAATATATAATATGCATATAAACAATATTTCTGGTTTACACCCCCTTTCATGGATGCACTGTATAGTAAAATATTTTATACCAAAAGACTCAGCATATAATAAAATTATTTATATGTGTGTAGTAAGAATGACAAACTTGTAATTGTCAGTCAAAAAAATGCAGGTAAAATATTACATTGACAGTAATCTTCCCAAGTAAAGCAAGTTTTTCAAATTAACAAGGTCTAATGATTATGACCAATACATTATAATTATATCTTCCTTTTTATGATTTTCTTCAATAGTGATCTTGTAGTCTTGGCAGCTCTAAGTACTTGTTGATTTCATTTTCTTTTGCTCCAAAAAATATTCAATATCCTTCTTAAAAACCACATCTCCAGGCTTCTATTTTTGCTTTCAAGGATACACTAATATTCCAGCATTCATGCCCAAAAGTCAAAATCGACCATACATACATCTTCAACATTCTGTTTTTGTGTCAAGATTTGTGTTTATTTAGATATGCTTCTTTAGATAAGGCTATTCTTTTTGTAATTTCATGATCATGTTTTAGCCTAAATATTTGAATGTATCCACTTGTTTGATGTTATTGCCTCTGCTGGAAAGATTACAAGGGGTAGCACTTTTTGTTTGAGATGGTCATACATTCTCTTTTTGAAACATTCAGTTCAAATCCCATTTCTAAACTTTTTTCAACAATGACATTCAAAATGTTTGTAGCTATTTCTTTGAGTCAGCAATAAGCACAGTATTATCAGCATAAGGGGTCATTCCAAAAGTAATCAGAATTATTTTGTAAGGGGGGTAGGGGTGAATCAAAATATTTCCACTAATTAACTTTAAATGGCTGTAACTCAAAAACTATTTGAGATAGAAAGCTGATTTAATATTCTAATTAATCCAGACAATCTGGAGAATATTTGGTATTATTTTAAAAGCATAAGAATATTTTGTTATGAAGCTGCAGTCATCAGTAGCTTATTAAAAATGTATACTAAAACTTTTCCAATATTTCTCAGGCCACTCAATTTAATTTACACTTTGGTAACATTTTTTTTAATATCTATGAAAAATATTAAATATTAGCCTAGTCCATAACCTCAGTCAGTGGTAAGAGCCATTTTAAAATATGGGGTGAATCCCAAAATGTCAGAACCAAATACAGAAATATACTAATTAATTTTAGATCATTGTAACTCAAAAACTAATTGAGACAGAAAGCTGATTAAACATTCAAATTAATCAAGACAATCATGAGTATAGTTGATGTTGTATTTTGTTTTGCAGATAGTCTTCAGAAGTTTATTAAAAAAAAGTTTTAAAAATATATACCAAAAAAATGATTTTCAAAACATTTCCCATAATTATTACTTCAGGCCACTCACTTTTAAACTTGGAAAATGTACTTAGCCAAATCAAAAACTGTACTTGTATTTGATAGACATTTCAATTCTTTCTTGCTATCAAAATTTCTGGTTTGTATTTTTTTAACTATATATTATACTTTCAATTGAGCAAGAGCATACACCAAATAACTTTGGATTTAAAAAAAATCTTATTTATTGTTGTTTTATTTAACTGAAACATCACTTAATCAAACCTGGGCATTTCCAATGCTTATGTCTAAAAATATGTAGGACAAAATTGCTGATGTTGAAGAGCTTATAATTGAGCTGTTGCTCCAATTTGGCTTTGGCAGACATAATGCTGCTGTAGACAACACAGACACTGACAGGGCACTCATCCACTATGTTGCCAGTCTACAGCACCAAGTCTAATGAATTGTGTATTCTCTGGCTGCCATCACATTTTAGATAAATCATTTTTTTGTTATACAATGTATAATACATACATGAAATTATAATTAAAAACTAAAAGTATAAATCCAAACTACTTAAAATTGCTTATAAAATTCCTTACCATACCTGGTTCAAGTTCATCTTCAAAACTTAAAACACTACGATTCTTTTTAATTGAACTGCTCAACTTTTCAGTTTTTGAATTTGATGTATTTACAATAGTAGTAGTAGTAGGCACTTTTGTTAAGTTGTTAGTAGCTGATGATAAATTAAAATTAACATTAAAATCGTCATTTTCATCTGAAGATTTGTTATTAGTGTCATTATCAGAGTCATTCCTTGTACGTCTGTAATTAGCTTTCTTAGTCTTTTTAAACATGACTCAAAATTTTTTACCAAATTAGTTTGCCTCGCGCCTTATGATTGTTTAGAATATATTTAAACATTTAGAATTTTTTTCGCTGTTATAATATTAGGATTTATCAGCAAATACATGAGATCTTGATGAGACAGTACAGCTCTAAATATCCTACTATTGGACAACGTTTCCAAACGTGATAGGTCTAGCTCTAATTTATGTATGTAGGTATATCAGCAACATAATATAACAAGGGACTGTTAGCATCATAATTTCGTTTGCTGTTAACTTTTAGGTGGGTTTTTAAAGGCCAATTTTTCATTTCACTAAAACTACTAAACCAATTTCTTTAAAATTTAGAACATTTATTTGAACTTACAGGAGAAGCATATTCTGGTTGGATGAACTCAAAGAGCCAAGAACATCGATTTTGAGAATAGACTACAACTATACTACCTATACTAACTATACTACCTAATAAAAAATCAAAATTATTTAGCTTCTTTCAATTAATTTATGACACTACGTTAGGTCTCTTTGAATGTGACATATATCGTAGGCCGACAATTATTAATTGTCACATTTAGGCTTACATCTCAGTAATTATAATAGACAAATACTATATCTTAAGAATTAGATCACAAATGTTAATATCTTTGAAACAAAAAGAATTTTGCCATTTATTCATTTTGTTGCTAAGATATTCAATATATTTTTCAATAGTGTATGCACATTGAAAAATCAATAATATTAAATATCAGCAACAGAATTAGATAATTACAAAATTCTTTTTTGTTTGAAAGATATTGACATTTGGGACAAAAATTCTAAAATATAGCATTAACATCTACCATAATTGTTGAGATATAAACCTAAATGTGAAAAATCAATAATTGTCGGCCCAACGATATCGGTCAAATTCAAGGAGACCTAACTTATAGTGTTAATTGATAAATTCTGAAATATGGTGTTTATATTTTCATAATTGTTGAAATGAAAGCCTAAATGTAAAAAATGAATACTTTTTGGCCCTACTGTATGTACATGTCAAATTCAAGGAAATATAACTTAGTGTTCATAAGTTAATTGAAAGTAGCTAAATAATTTTTGAATATCAAAAGTTATTATTAGTTCTAGTCCATTCAAAACTGTTTTCGGCTTTTTGAGTTGGTCTAAATCAAAGGTCACGTGGTCTATGACCTTGGAATTAAAAAAATTGGTTTATAAGTTTAAATCAATGATTCAAATTGCAAAGCATTAATTTGTTATATTATGTCTATGGTCATATCTCTGTAGCTTAGAATAGGCTATAGCCTAATCTAAACCAGAGAATTATACCTAGATCAGCGCTATATCACGTTTGGGAAAAACGTGGCCACCCTTAAAATATATTTTGGTAGGTAATTAGGTATATGATATAAATAGATAACAATACATGATGTTCTAAAAAAACCTCTTAAACTTTAGAAATTGCTGTAAATTAGCAATTTTTAGCATTATCTAACATCAGTGCAACCATAACCACTGGAGTTCATTGGTGGTAACAGGCAACTGCTCTACTCTTCATCGGAGAAGGCATACAAAATTGCATCAACTTTTGCAGAATGAATATTTTTTGGAAGACCCTCATTCGACGACATGCTTACTTATTGAAAAGGCACTGGGTCATGATTTGTGAACGATTTCACCAATTGAAAAGAGTTTAAACTAGATAAAATCACAATACCTACATGGAAATAAGTTTCTCGACAGATCTTGGGACTCCATAATGAAGAACTGCAGCTACTATTGATAGTGAAAAAATTGGATCTAGACTCTCAAGAAACCATTTCAAAAGTAAACAATTTATATAATAAATTATTAAAATTTTGCATTCTGTCATTACAAATCTGTTGATTTGATTTTCATTTAGGGGGGGGGTGTTTATTTGGGGAATATCTGTAATAAATCCTGTAATAATAAGGTTGTCTCAAAAGATCCAAATGACGGTTAGCTATCCCAAAACAAATTCCAATTTTTTTTTAAATTACTGAAATTAAATATGGTTAGCTATAGCATAGGTTAATATAATTTTAACATAGATATTAATAAGTACTTAATAGGTATGATATTTCAGCACAATCGTGTTGAAGCAGAACTTAACGCAATACCAGTCGGAATGTTGCGAGATACATTTCGTTTCCCCAAACGATGTGATGCGTGTACAAACAATGAGGGTGGCCTTTGTGGAATGTAAATATGTACTAACTCTATTTCTATGTATAATTATTTCATTAAATAATGTAAAAATATTTATAATTCATGTTACTCATTTATTATTTATTTTTGAAAACTGATACGGAATCATGGCTCATCCTATACATAGTCTTCACCATCAATCTAACACAAAAATTTGTAAAATTTACACCGTAGGTGACCGGGTGGTACCTTGAAGTACAACTTGAAGTTGTCTCATGGAAAACTGAACATGTTTAGGTCGAACTAATGTCAAATGACAGGAACTGGATCTCTTCGGGGTCACCAAGGTTTCCTATGCCTGCCATGAGAATACAATAGCCTCCCATAAATCTTTATAGGTAAAAGAAACTATTCTCGCTAGTCTAGAATGACTAAAAAATGCAACGTGACAGACATTTGGATAGGTTCAGTACCAGAACAAGCACGTCATCCTATACAATATACAACAAAAATTGTTTTGGTTCACACTATTCTAAAATTACTCGACGTACCATTGGAATGGTTATAAAAGTGACATCAATTGTATTTTTGTTTTTACCAAACAATACACGAAATTAATAATATGGAAAGTTGTAGATTAAATTAAAGTTGTATGGTAATGACACCAAGCCCATAAAATCATAGTTCGGAGTGAGATATTAAGTTAGTAAAAAATGGAACTATGCAAAAAAGGGAAGTTCATAAAGGTAACTAAAAAAATTTATATAATCAAATGCATAGAAAATCAACGAATTTTTGCTCCTTGCCCAAAGTCAGTCTACGTGCCAAAATTTGTTTTAAATCGGTTAATTTGATAAGATAGAGAAAGAGAGACAAAATAATAAATACCTAGTCACTTTTTGTAACGCTATGTAACACTTTTGTAAAGCTATGAATTTCAAGTCAGGAAACCGACATTTTTATTAAAAGAGTTCAAAAATAGCCTAATTTCGACGATCCTGTAAATCTCATTAGGTAATTTTGTGCTTTGAACATAACTAATTTTCCAATTGCTTCGATGACTAGTGCAGTCGAAAAAAATATTTGTGACTAATGGTGAAAAGCTTTTGTATGATGGAAAATTATCTGATATTTTGATATAAAACTGCAAAATTTAAAATTGGCAAGTGGTATTTCGTCTTTATGGTAATTGAATGACTTTGTTAGTTGTGATTCAAAGAATCCACAAACATTACCGTCATTAAATAATGGTTACAATAATATATATTTTTCATTACGAGGTAGGTAGGCATTTTTAAAATGACCGGCTAATTAAAATTAGGTAAACAAGATTTACTTAAAATTATTCAGGTAAGGATACCAACTGCTTTTTTAAAAATTGGGCGTAAAATTGATCCTTTTTGTTAGTTGTAGACAACTTTTTAAACGCATCACATGTATGGATAGTAAGTTAATGTAGTGAATATGTTTTACTGAATATGAAAAAACATATTCCCGGATAGCCGTTCATTTAGGGAGCTAACGTATGTAAAATACACATAGACACACAAACACCACATATTGGTGTAGTTGTAGTACAGACTGACTGACTTCTTTAGTCAATCCGAGATACTTTATGTGAAAGACCATTCAAATCTTATGTATTTCTAT
This sequence comes from Parotoplana pacifica, assembly GCA_034780595.1. Lineage (NCBI taxonomy): Eukaryota > Metazoa > Platyhelminthes > Proseriata > Otoplanidae > Parotoplana > Parotoplana pacifica. Next base: position 10,105 of record JAUYWI010059757.1, on the reverse strand, counting down.
CTAAATTGATGAATTCACACCAGTAAGACATAATATGATGGTTGTGTTTTCCGGACAGCGATCAATAATGTATAATATTGTTAATATATTTGTATATAGGGAAATTTAGATGATCGAGTCTGTATATTATATAAATTTGAATCTATGTTGTAAAGAATAACAACATATTAGATAAATAAATTAATATTTTTAGTGGTGTGTTAATAACTTTGGTAATAAGAAATTAAACTTTTGTACATAAACGTCCTGTAAGTGTTTTTGTCATTAAGAAAAACTACATGATCACCTATTAATCAATTGGGATACAAATGTTTATGTATATTATACATTAGTTTATCTATTTATCATAATTATTAAAATCAATATAACCATATGTCACGTGATAAACACAGTTTCTGCTATGGCAACTTTGGATATTAAACATATACATAATATAGTGGGTAAGTGGCTTTATTTTCTTTGATGTCTTAGCAATATTAATTAATGTTTTATTACGTAACAATAATTACTGGACACATTTTAAAGGATATAATATTATCAGGTTACACGTATTCAACTTGTAGAAATAAGTACTTTCGCATCCTGGACATAGTTGCAAAATGAAGCAAAGACTCCATCAAACTCGAAACTAAGAAAATTTAAATCGTTTTTACAACTATAAATTGTAATTTAGCTGTGTATCAGAAAAAAATAATATAACAGACTTAGAACTAAAACTAATTATATGCCATATATAATTAATTGGTATATTTTTAGAACAACATGTTCTACAGATGATTTTTGGATTTAAATATTTTTTATAAAATAGCAGGTTAAAATGTTAAAGTACAACAAACAAGTAAAAACTAGCTTTTTTTAATACTTTTTCAAATTTAATTCAAATAATTACCTAGATTAATTGGGTAAATAATGTAATAATGTATGAAGGACAAGTTATACTATTGAACAAAAGTAAATAAAATAATGAAATAGATGATATTAATGTACCTACTAAGAGTAAAAAGTATTGTGTTTGATATAGGTCCAAAATGACCAAAAAATAGAGGGTGATTTTTTTAAAGTAAGTAAGTATGTAAGTAAGTAAGTAAATAAGTAAGTAAGTAAGTAAGTAAGTAAGTATGTATGTATGTGTGTATATGTATATGTATGTAGGTATGTAAGTATTAAGTAAGAAAGAAAGAAAATAAGTAAGTAAATAAGTATTATCTATTTGTTTTAATTTCAGATACAAACGACGCTGAAGAAATAAATATAAAAATTTTGACGAATTGGGTCAATTATATTTTTTATCAGGTATCATAAATTTATACTATTATCATACTAACTTTTAAAAGTATTTATTAAAAGTGTGTTTATGCTGCTTTATACAAAAGTTATGTAACTTTTATATAAAGCAGCATAAATACATATTCATCGGTTCATTTGTTCATACATGTGTGATATAATTCCGATAAATACAAAAAACCTACGGTATTTTTTTTATACCATTCCTTTGTTTAGTAAAACAGTAAACAAAAATATAAGTTAGCTTTTAGATAATTTTAATAAAATCTTTTGCTGAGACCTATTGATGAAATCTATTGAAATTTAAATTTATGTGAGGAAAGGGATTAGTTTTAGAAATTTTAGCCTTCTGACCAATTGGCTAAGATAACAACCTTTGTCATAGCCTATGGATATAGATGAAGTCTGGTTTTTTTATTATAGTAACATTTTAAAGTATTTTTGTAATACTGGTCAAAAATCGATTTTGTTTGAGACTATAAAAAGTTATGCCATAAACATTCATTATTTTGTCGATGTTGATGAACCAAATGTACCTTGACCTAAAATACATATTCAAAATTTGGCATGACATTTAGCAAATGAGGTACAAATAATTGGCATCTATACCTATGATGTGAAAGTTATCTAATAAAATGTAAAATGTCAAAATAAAACCGATTAACATGTTTGTAGAAAGATGGATATTTAACATTGAAAAGGAATAAGTATAAATGATTTTCCTCAATTACAAAAACAAACAAAGTAAAAAATCAATTTCTGAACAATAGTACGTTCAAACGCGATGAAGAAGCTGAAAAAACGTCTATTAAAAGTGAAATATTAAAAAAATATCCAAAAACCTATTGGCAACAATGATAAGCTCTTCTTGCTGATTTTTAAAAAATTCTATGAATATCGAAAAAGTATATTTTTAAACAAACAAATTTTACTACAAACTATATTATAAAAATTGTTCAAATTGAGCACCGTCAGTATTACCACAACGTTTTGTAAAGTTTATGAAACAGTTTTAATCATATCTCGACCTAAGTTGGATAGCACGTATTCAACTCTTTCGGTTAACTGTTGTAGAATTGCAGCCCTGTGTTCTTTATAGATTTTCTCTCGCAAGTATCCCCACATCCCGAAACTGTTTACTGATCAACATGGATTTCGTGCTGGCCTATGTATGGGTCCTTTGCGGCCAATCCATCAATCTGAGTGGTCCTTATTCAAAATTTCGCGAAGAGCAATGGTGAAGTGAACTAATGCACCATCTTGTTGGCATAGATAGTGTGCATATTCTTATTCGAGAGCATTGTTGGAACGATTATTTCATTGAGTAGATATTTCAACGTAGCGATATGCATTAATTGTCTGATATAGAATTTTGAAATTCGCCCAAACAGTTATCGTTGTTTCTCTTTGATACGATGCTCATTGTGCTGAATGATTGCTCCATTTAGGTGAAGGGTAGCCTCATCTTGATTGCGAGCCAACACATCTCTGAAAAACAATTAACGAACATTATACTCAGTAGGAAGAAATTCCTGTACCAAGGTGTATTTAAAGGATTTCATTCCCCATTCTTCAGAACATTGTAAATTAACCCTTTAGGTTATCCTCGAGGGGCACTCCCAGAAAGGTACAGCCTATATACACCGAAGGTTTAGCATTGGCAGCGATGATGTATAAAAACTATGGGACTATATGTACAACTTTCTGTTGCTCCCCATATGAATGGAACAGAAGGCAATCCCATGAGACACTTTTAACTTAATGTAATTTGACCTGCAAGGGTAAACAGTATGACCAGTGAGTGCCATACTGTCAACCTAGAGATATGTTAGTTGTCTGATCGTTTGAACAGCGTTGCGGGAGTATATTCAGCGTTCCCAAATATCTCGATTGCCAATGTTTGAGCATCCGAACAGGTGGAGCCTCTTTGTTAAAGTCCTTGGTGAATCTCAACGACATGCTTTATTAGTCTTCTGAAACTGCAAATGCGACGGTCTTTGTAATTTCTTCATTCGTAAAGTCCATATACTTTAACAAATTTTTCATTATCAGATGGAGAGTATCTTAGATGTGCGACAATTGTATTGCTCTTATTAAAAATATGACTAAAATGTCCGACAATTTATTACCAAAATTTTAAATTAATAAGTAAAGCATATGATTAGATATTTATTGTTTATTCATAGAATTCAAAGTATCACATCTCTGGCGGCAAAAAAGGAAGAAACATAATCAATACAGGATTTAATAAGAATTGGCAAAAAGAGCTTGTGTACCCTGTATGAGGAAGTCTTAGAAGACATACACAGCTCTATTATCAAACCGAGGAAGAACAGGTTGAGGCACATTTATTTGTTCATTTCCATACTTCAAAGAATGATCGATGTCATCTTTAATAAATCTAAAGAATAAAGAGGTTGATTAGTACACAATTTATGTCTGTAAAGGCATTAGTTATGTATTTTAGTTTTGGATGAAAACAGAAGTAATGAACTTTTGTCATAGAGTAATAATTCTTATTGTCTTTACATTTTAGAATGGATGTCCTTCCAATATTGATTTACTGAATGATCTAAAACTAGAAAAAAGTCTTAAACAACTTATAGTTGTAATAAGTGGTGAAAAAGAGGTAAGACTTTTTTTGGGGGGGGGTCACAATGGATCTCTTTTACTGTAATTTTACTTTTAATTTGTAAGTTAGGTGTTTTAATGTTTGGTTCTTTAAATATATAGGTATTTAAGTTTACATTTCTTCTACACACCTAACATGCAGATATAGTTAAATGTATCCAATTTCCTAAATGGAATATATAAAATGAATCGTTAATAGAAAGAATTTGAAACTGAACTGGTTCTTCCATTCTCACTTAAACCATTTCCTGGAGAGAGAAACAAGTCAAACCTATAGCCGTTAAATACACAATCAATTTAAAATAGATTAAAAAGGCAATTTTATAGAACTCATGAAATTGTAATTGCTTTTCAGGGGCGGATCTAGAAATTTCATTTGGAGGGGGATCAGTCTGAGGGGGCACCAAATTGTGAATATAAAAATTTTACATTGGAAACACTGGATCATTGAAGAAATCGGTCGGTTTGCAAATCTGTCTTTTAGTTCCTGCAGCAAATGATCTGTGAAGGGAATTGCAATTGATCGAAGGTAATATGTCTTCGGACAGAGGGTTTCACTGCAGTTGCATACAGTAGGGTCACATGATGTTGGGATGTTGTTTCGGTAGTTTTGCTTTTTTGCTAGACGTGGAACCGATACAGAAACTGCAATTTCGTCGGCAATTTGTAGAGCATTGGTCCACCAAACTTGAAAAAATTCTTGTATATTTCCTCGAGCAAGATTTACATCACTGATCACTGCATCGATCATCTGATAGGCATACCATATATCAATGTCAGACTTTTGTAGTTTGGAAGCCAAAGCTTTGACATAATCCAGGAGATTCCTCAAGCAGATCAACAGAATAATCGATTGAAATTTTTCGAAGAAAGAGAGCAGACCTTGGGCCTTCGTTTTCGTTTCGACATCCCAACTCCAAGAAGTGGTCGTATCACCTTCAATAACTGTGCCAGGAGTCACGATTTCCTGCCAACAACTTACTAGAGATGGCAACATGATCACAAAGCTCTCCAGACATTCATGTCTCTCAACCCAACGTGTCTTGCACAATCCTTTAATTTTATGAGATTTTGAGTCTGGCATTATCTTGGAAATTATGATTTCAAAAAATCTTTGTCTTTTGGGACTATTGTTGAAAAAGAAGAACACTTGGTTGATGATCTCGATTATATTCTTAACCTCCGGAATATTACAAGCATGACAAACAGCTAGATTTAAAACGTGGCTGTTGCAGTGAACATATTGGGCCTTGCCATCAGTTTTATCACTAATTATTCCCTGGACTCCCCTTTTCGATGAGGACATATTCGACGCACCATCATACGATTGTCCTCTTAAATTTCCAATAGTGAGACCTGCTGCCTTCAATTCATTTAAGATCCCATTGGCGATTTCTTCCCCTGTTGTTCTTTCTAAGTGAACGAATTCCAAAAAAATTTCTTTTATTGTTGGCGACACTGATTCATCGACGAATCTAATGCATACAGACAGAATTTCTTGGTTTGAAAATTTGTCAGTGACTTCATCTGCCATTACGGAGAAGAACTGTTGTCCATGGTCGGTTGAAAATTGCTTAAGCAAATTCTGGCGAAGTACAACTTTGATAGCTTCAATTATTTCATTTTGAATCGTTTTTGAAGTGTATCGAGCATTTTTTCCTGATGTCAACAGATGCTCATTTAAAATGGGATCCCTTTTCGCAATGAATCTCAGTAGGGTTATAAAATTTCCTTCACCTTTGTATGGAATTGAATTGAAATTGATTCCATCATCTCTGTGACCTCTGAATCCGATGCACAAATGTCCTGCTAACAAGACTGTTTCAATAATGGTAGTAAGAACTTTAATATTTCTGTCATATATGTCCCTTTCTTGGGCTCTTAAGTGGTTGTCAACTCTAGTTAGTGGGGCATGGTAGGTTCGCAAAAATTCAGCAGCAGCCAGTGATGCATCTTTATGGTACTTGGTACTTTCATGCAATGTAAGGTACCCATCTTTTCCTTTAGCTTTCTTAAAATTTTTGAAGGGCTGTTTTACAAATGTTCCCAATTTTTCTTTTGAAAAATGTTTTGGTGATGTTGCGAATAGTATGCAAAACTTGCATAGGCCACCTTGAAGGGTTGGACTGTAAACTAGCCATTTGAATTCTTCCAGCCAAGATACCTGAAAGGTTAACTCAGAACCCTTGCGCGATCCGGACTGAATGACTTGCTTTGACAAGATGTCACATTTTGATGGTAAAAAATGGTCTTTTAAACATTTCAATCGGCAGGAATCATCTCTCACTTCAACTTTTTTCAGAACAATTTCGCCCAAGTCGACTGGCAGCTTCAGGCGAGAAGTTGAGGGGGATGACTGGTCTGAATATTTAGTGACAGAAGATTCAGTGGAGAGAGGGGTGTATTCAGTTCCAGTGGAGAGAGGGGCAACATCGGTGCCAGTGGAGAGAGGAGTGTTTTCAGTTCCAGTGGTGATAGGGGCAGCTATCATAGCTGATTGATGTATGCCTCTTTAAATTGGTGTACTTTATAGACTCGGTCATTTTCGCTTGTTTTGTTTTATTAGCAAGTTTTTCCATTTATTTTGGAAATCAGTGTATATGCATTTCATTCAGAAAAAAGAGATGTGGAGGTTACAAGGACCACTATGGATAACAATGTTTGGCGATACATTATCTCCAAAGCTCAGATCAAACAGTTAGCCTGATGATGAAGATATTTTCTTTATTTGATTTTCAAAATAAAATTGTTTTACACCTTAAAATTAAGCCAAAAACATTCAATAAAAAATGTGATATAATATTATTGGTCAAAAATGTCAAAAAGTGAGTTAGCTCACACCATAAACTGTCCATGAGATAACCACCTTTTTATTGTTTTAACTGACCTAGCTATACTACCATTTTACATTTAAGTTACAGGGTAAAAATACTTCAAGTCAAAATATAATTAAATTAATAAAATATTTAAAAGCTACATGGATCATAGTATTGAACATGTATTATCAAACACAGACTTAATGCAAATCCAGAAGACTTTGGAAATTGGATGCTTCAAATTTATAGTAGCTTTACATTTAGATTAGTAAAAATTCTTCAAAATTGTAATATAAAATACAACTAAATGAATACAATATTTAAAAGTTATATGGATCATAGTATGGAACATATATTATCTAACAAAGACAATTATAATCCAGATACAAAATCGATAATTTTGTTTAACATCACCAAAATAGCAGTGATACCATCCTACACCTTAATTTAACGACAAAAACATTTAACAACAAACAATCACAATTAAAATTCTATTCTAGGCAATTATACAAAGGGCGAAAGTAAGTTTAAACAAAAAAAGTAGTTAGCTCATGGCAATTCTAATTAATTAAAGAGCAAACACAGTTTTGAGTGAATTTCAATTATTTATGGTGTGAGCTGACACACTTTAATGCATGTTTCAATTATTTTATGGTGTGAGCTAACTCACTTTTTGTCATTTTTGGCCAATAATATTATAAGAAGAAGAAGAAGGAAAATCGTGATTTTTGACACTTTATATCTAAGATTTTGTAATAATTATGAAGATGAAAATTGTCAGACCTCTGAAGTGTCGAGTGTACTACAGGCTAAAAAGATAAAAAAAGAATTTCATAAAAATGTTAAATAGCTTTCAAATGGCAGCTGTCCAGAAAGTGACTTTCTTGTCATATCCTAATATATCTTACTGTATGTAGGTTGCCGCATAATCTAACAACCTACTACCGTAGGTTTAGATATTAATCCAAGGCATATAAACTAATTCTTCATTACAATAAAGTGGTCCATGGTTTATAGAGTAAATCTTTATAGGCTGTTCCATAGAGTAAATCCGACTCTTGCTAGAGATGTATGAAGTTTTATATTGGTCTGAGGTTGTTCTGAATAGAAAAAGTAATTATATATAAAATATTCATAATCATCAAACCATTACATAAATTGAACAATTTTGCTATACAGACTGTGCATTGGATATAAAGACATGTTTCGCTAATATTTTAAACACAATTAAATCTTAATTTATCAAGTTATGAATATATTTGTGTAAAAATTATGCGACTTTGTAGAGGCTCAATTTAACAAATTATTATAAAAATCGTTGAATTTTATTTAGTATAGAAAAGATAGAGATCCATCGAGAGTCGGCCCTCTGTATAATAATTATTTTATGGGTTATTCTATTCATGAGAATGAAAAGTTTGTTTTCCAGGTGTAGAAGAAAACTTATAGATTCTTTCTATAGAAATTCATTGAGAATTAAAATAAATTGAAGTTAATTAGAAAAGTGGAGGAAAAAAATATTATAGAAATTTTATAGATTTAATTTAGAAGTATATAATATTATGACCATAGACTAAAACATTCCATAGAGGATATATATTTATGCAGGTTTGGTGATAAAATAGTAAAGAGATTTATAGAATCACAGTGATTTAATGCACCCGTTATATGTTTACAATTCCAGCTTTGTATTCTGATATGTGTACTGTTTATTGCATAGAATAAATAGTAAATGCTAGGGGATTTTTTTGTTGCTTTATAGTACATTCCCTATACAGTGTGTCCTATATGGCATTACACAAACTAAACCTATGTAATATACAAAATACGGATTTCTGGTGAACCAATCATATTTCATGTTCATTATTATTGTTTAGGGTTTTTATAGAACGAGAATTTCGCATTTCAGTGCACCATACATTGGAACCATACGATTATGGCAAACGGAAGGAATTCGCTACATATGTAGTTTTTGGAAAACCAGTTGGACAATCTAGACAACGTTCTGTGGACAGATGAGATGTATTTCCATCTAGATGGACGCTTTCATTTGGAGGCGTCCGTCTAGATGGAAATATGTCTCATCTGTTCACAGACGTGCCGAAAAGCCAATTAATTCAGCATAGTTGTGCCTTTGACAGAAAATCTAAAGACGGGAATATCAGACGCTGCCCAGCAAATAACTACTGACAATAGTAAACCAGTGCTTCTGTATGTTCTTGATCGCCTCCAGTTAAACCTGGAAAGTGATGGCGGTCATATTGAATGACATTCACTAAATGACGTTTATTTATTATTAAGATTTGTTGTGCTAAATAATTATTTAGGCAAATCAATATGGTTTAGTTTTTGTAGTTGCATATGGGGGACACACTGTGTTAAAAATTTCAATCAAATCGATTAAAGTGTTAAGGTAGTTCTTGGGTCTGAATAATAATAAGAAGAAGATTAAAGAAAAGTATAAAATAGTTGATATTTGTACCTTTATATCTAGATTAACGGTCTATTTCCATGGCCCCTGACACTGTGATGGAAATATTGAATGAAATAATGCTTACATGGTCTTAAAAATAGATACCAAATCTAACTATGAAAATTTTGATTAAGCTGGGCCAATTATAATAAACAAACCGCTTATTTAGAAATGAAAGTTGCTCTTTTGCTACTTTTGCATATTCTAAAATTAAACTTAATAAATAACAATAACTGGCCTCCGAGTATCAGCCCCAGATGAAGGACTCTCAATCATTCTATTTGTTTTATTTTCCTAATATTGTGCCGTACTTAATTTGTTTTATAACCAATTGCTTCTAATTATTTTTACTCTTTTAGCTACAACAACAAAAGCCACAACAACTGCTTCAGGTAAGGGTTCTAGGGCTTCGAAAAAATTAGAATAAGTTATATAAAAAACTTTTTATTTGCAATCTAGTACATAAAAAAGTTCATATTTCTAATGTGCATTGTTATTTGAGATGCATTTATAAGAAAAGAAAGCTGTGTAATATTGGAGTCCATAGCAAAAGTTTTGATATAAGAAAATTATACGAATTAAATGAATAATGTTTTACACAAGCGAATTCTTAATATCATGTTATTATGTCATATCGGTGTCCCTAGCAAGTGCTGCTAAGTGCAAAATTGAATTAATATCGTACTTATATGTTTTTATAACCAATTGCTTCAAATTATTTTCACTATAGTACCAACAACAACAGCCGGAAGGTAAGAGGTATGTCGAGAGGGATCAACGTAGGATGCGTGGGGGGTTAGGGTTAGGGAAAGGAGTGATGAGGGTGTTGCAGTGGAACTGTGATAATTTGATGACGAAAAGCTCGTAGTTGGGAGCACGAGGTCGACATTGCGCTGATCCA
>JAUYWI010059756.1:0-28115 GCA_034780595.1 Parotoplana pacifica | reverse complement strand
AGTAGTTGTAAAATCACAGGTGCATACATTCAAAATGTTTGAGTGGATACTCTATGTAGGTATATTTACTCTATGGTGTTATCCATATTAACATTATCTGATAGTTTTAAAGTAATTGGTTTCTTTACTTACCAAATTAGCTGTGGATATAAGAATGTTTCTAAGTACCTATCTTTTGTACAAAATGTTGGACAGATCTCTCAATCAAGAGGTGTTTCTTCTGAGTTTCGCTTTTTCTTTATTTTGTATTTGCATAACTACTATGGTAATTATCATTTGTAAGTTGTAACCAAATATTTTTATTATTTACTTTTTAGAAAATGGGTGTTGATGTTGAAACTAAGACTGCTGGTGATGGTAAAACTTATCCTAAAAAGGGCAACACAGTTGTGGTACATTACACAGGGACTTTAACAAATGGAAAGAAATTTGATTCATCGAAGGATCGTAACAAACCATTTGAATTTCGAATTGGCGCGGGAAAAGTAAGATCAGAATCATTGAACTTTTGTAGATTTTGCATTTTTAATACGTGACGACTCTCTAAAATGTACTTTTGCGCAAAAAAATCAATCCTGATGCCAAATACTAATAGCTTTTGATAGGTATACTCGTATATGTTGCAAATATCTCATAGTTTGATATCTATATTGATTTTTGTGACCAGAATTTAACCTGAGAGCCAAAAAAACCATACTTTTTCATTTTTTAATATGTGAAAACGTTCTGCAATATAGATTTTTTTTAAATAGTTCAGTGGTTTTTAGTACTACTTGTTCATCACCTGTAGAAAATTTCATAAATAAATATTGATCCAGAATAAAGTTATGAAAATTTGGTGTCAGAAATTGACCATATGTGTGTGTTTAGATGGGAAAAATCAATTCCTAATAAAATTTGAAATAATTCTTTAGAATGCCTTCATATTTTGCACATCTATTTTTTTATCTGGTATGTTATAAGTTTGACAAGTTATAAAATCATAGTATTATCCCAAGTCAGAAATTGAGGTACACTGATTTTCGGACCAGACCTGGCCAATACTTGTTAAAATTCTTTTTTCGAAATTCAATTTTAGGGCAGGAAATCATTCCAGAACTTATATAAATAACCTAGAAACTAATAAAAAAACAATTTTAAATCAAACATAGCTATTTTCAATAGTGAGCAAAAAGATTTGGAAAAACTGGGTAGGTAATGTAAAAATTTCCGGTGTCTTCTTGTGATGGAGCTAATAGCGCGTGGATATCTCTTGTTCTATCCATTCCTAATACAGTTTTCGCCTACTGATTATTTTTTGCTTGTCTCTGGTTGACTGATGTTATCTGTTGTTTGAATTTAGGTGTGTGTAAATTTACTTCAGTTTCTAGTTCCGTTTAGTTGTGATGTTCAGTTACCTAATTTAATTCCAATTCTTTTTATATATGTTAAATTTACGTTTAAAAGCAATTTTTATGAACCTGCCTGGTTTCTAATAGAATATTTCTAATGCCATCATCATTTATTTTTAAGAGGTCGGTTTATTTTCCTTTGACGGGGAGTCGCCGACCCTCATTCTTTCCGACTGGCCACACCGATTTTCCAACGCTTTCATCTTCATGATCATCAAGCTTCAAGCTAACCTTTCGACATTTTCTCGTTGCCATACTTTTCCTGGAAAACTTTGGGTGCCATTTTTCCTTCGAAATTATTTGCACTTTTTACACCACTATTCTTTTCCTTTCTCAGGACATGACTACACATTCTTAGTCAGCTGCGTCCTACTACCTCTACAATGGACTCTCGCAGATCAACATTCTGAATTCACTTATCCCGCTGCTTAACTCCATAGCTTTTCTTCCCTTCTTCTATTGATCTTACTACCCATGTCTATACGCATATACAATTACTGGTTGGTCTAATACGTGTTATATATGCTAGAGTCAGTTTATAGGCAAACAGCACTGATTCCCAATCTCTAAACATTTGCCAACCAAATCTCACTCTCTTTGTTACTGCCAATTCGCTGCCTCCTGCACTCAGTGTATCTCCGAATTTACAAAATTTCTTTACTCTATCAAGGTCTTTTAACACCTTATCTTCTATCTTCCCATGTTCTGTAACATTTCTATCAGACTCATTTTTTAGTGCTTGAAATCAATAGCCATTGAGATAGCGACTCTTTCCAAAACATCTAACGTGGATCCACTGTTCTGTACCACAATGAGTTGCCCATCATTCTTTGGCAACATATTCTACATTCCATAATCTTCATCTTTCCCATGTTTACTTTCAAACCTTTTCCCTGACAAGCCTGTTTCCATTTCATAAACTGGTCTTCTAGCTCCTTCATGGACTCCGCCAATATCGCCAAATCATCGGCATAAAGCAATTCGAATAACTCCCCCTTTCTCCGACAACACATCCACAACTAATGCAAATAAAAACGGGGACAATACAAACCAACAAATCAAATTTTGAGCAAGATTGTATGTTTCGTTTGGATTTTAGAACTAAGTAATTTTGGACAAAATTATCGACTTGTTTTACCCAATTTTTCAAAAGATGTTTGTCGATTTATGTTCCTGAGTGCTTAGTGGACCTACAAACCAAATTTGAAGCAAATAGGACAAGCTTAATTTGTTGGACCTAGTGACGTCGATGATTCTAAATGATACTAAATTTTAGCCCAATCCATCCACGGAAATTATGAAATTTTAAGGGGGAACCATGCTATTTTATTTTAACAATGGACCTGGTAATGTAGGGTCGCTCTCATAGACCATCAACCAAGAAAAACGGAGTATCCAAAATTCTATTATCTTTCCAATTCTAAATCTCACATTTAAGCTAGATGTTTTGCTTTTTATAAGAATTTAAATGAGTTTTATCTAACAAACAATAATCAATATTTTTCCTACATGTTTATTGTATGTGTATTACTGATTGCAAGTGGATCTACACACCCAATCGATTTTTGTGGAAAAAACTACCCTAAAACATTTCATGGTACTCATGTGCCCAATCCACCCGGGAAGTGTTATTCTAGGAAGGGGGAGGGGTTGTATAATTCCATTCCCCCATTACTCTCCATGTATATAATAAAAGTTCAGCTGTTGTTCTGAATGATTGACCTATGTTTGTTTTCCAAGTTACAAAGGTACAGTTAGCTCCATTATAGTACCGATAATGAAGCAAGAACTTTTATTTGGGGCTAATTGAACTCCTAAATTAGGCATGATGAACTTTTGAAGGTATTTGTCACTATGGCCATGATATTGTTTGAAATTATGGTGATTCTCAGGTTCGTGGATCAATACAAATTTTTAAACAAATATATTTGTTAATAATAAAAAAAACAGGTATACTTTGATCAAAATATACTACTTATTAATATTTTTATCTCAAAAATATATTTTTGAATTTTGTTTGGCTCTCAGGTTGCACCCGGAGCACAAAAAACAATATTTTCTGATTGATTTTCAATTTTTAGGTAATCAAAGGATGGGATGAAGGTGTTGCACAAATGAGTGTTGGTGAACGTGCTAAACTGACGTGTTCTCCTGATTTTGCATATGGAGCCGGTGGAATCAAAGGTGTCATCCCACCGAACTCTACACTTATTTTTGAAGTTGAATTGTTAGGTTTAAAATGAACTAAGTTTTATAATTCTGTAAATAATTTTATGTAGTTATGAATAAAAATAAATGAATTAAATGGTCTGATATTTTTGGATTATTATGTCTTGTACAATCTTCAACTACCGCAACTGCTGATTTGGTATCATGGTGATTGTGTAGATTACAAAAATAGTATTTGAATTTGACTGGTATTTGATGTATTTAGAAACAGTTAGGAATTTTTCGGGGAAATTGTTTTTGTATGTGTATTGATATAGAATGCCCCTTAAATGGCTACAAGAGGGGGTCAAAAAGTAAGTTTTAATCGACATATCTTATTTTTTAACTCCCCCCCCCCTTGCAGCTATTTAAAACGCAAACCATTGTGGACGAAAATCCCTCGAGGATCTAAACGATATCCGATTTTGATTTCATTTGACTTAAAGTGGGGTATAGGTTTAGAATGTGATTAATTGTTTAGATCACTTGAATCTATTTTTTATAACATATAGAGTGGCCCATAAGTCCGTATCCCCAGTCGTAGATAATGAAAAATTTTAATAATTGTATTATATGTATAACTATTTATTTACAAACAATAAAGTTTAATTAGCAACTATGTAAAGTTGACAAGTGCTCAAAATGACCACCAGGCACATTGACACTTTTGATACTGGTCGGGTATTGAATAACAAATTGATTCACATAAGGCTCTGGAGTAAAAGTGGCAAAGGCGGATATAATTTCCTCATATAAATGCTCAAGACTTCTTGGTCTGTTAGTTACCAAAAACAATATTTTTTTAACTAATCCCCACAGCGAAGTCTAACGGTGTTTGATCGGGAAGGCCAATCCACTGGACCTCTTCTCCCCAGCCACCTATGAGGGAATGTTGAGTCGAGAAATTCACGGACTCCTGAGACATAATGTGCCGGAGCACCATCTTGTTGAAAATGCATAAAAGGAAATTTTTGGGAAGCGTCCAGGAGTGGAACTATTTGTTCTTTAAGCATCTTCAAATAGGATGTTCCGGTCACTGTTTCTTGAAAAAAGAATAGTCCCACAATTCCATCGCACCAAATGCCAGCCCAGACAGTTATACCAGGAGAATTTAATTCTTTGGATGTAACAAGGTGAGGATTGCTGTCTGCCCAGAATACACAATTGTGACGATTCACCTGCCCATTTAATTTAAACTGGGCCTCGTCACTCCACAAAATGTTTTGAAGAAAATGTTCTCCTTGATCATTAAATTGTGATAAGAAAGTTGTGCAAAACTGTTCACGTCGGTCGTAGTCATCTTCATTTAGATGATGCAGTAATCGTGGACGATAGCACTTGAACTTCAGTTGTTTCATGATTCTCTGTAGAGAAGATCGGCTAATGGATAACTCAGAGGATGCTCTCCTTTGAGATTTTGTCGGACTCCGAACAAATGATTGAGCTACCAATTGTGCATTATCGTTGTTGCAAACGGACTTCCGTGGACCTGACCTTGGTGCGTCATGAACGGAGCCAGTAGTTTCAAATTTTGTTCGAAGTTTATAAATTCCATTCTTTGTTGGAGGATTTGATTCAGGATATTTAGCAATAAAAGCTTCACTTACTGCTTTCGTTGATTCTGTCGCATACCACTCTTTTATTATCAAAATTCTCTGATCGACAGTCCAATTATTAGCCATAAAGAAAGCAATCTGTTAATTAGAGCAATAATCTGTTGATTTAAATATGTACAGTAGAGTTGGAATTTACAAATCTATTTCGAATTTCCAAAATTACCTAAAATTAACTTTGGAATTTCCAAAATTACCTACATTAAACTTTATTGTTTGCAAATAAATAAAGTTATACAATACATTTTTTAATAATTACGACTGAGGATACGGACTTATGGGCCACCCTGTAGAATACATGCAAAATATCAAAACTTTTGACAAATCTTCTTAAAAAAAATAATTTAGAATTAGAACCTATTTTACATAAATGATTGGACTGGATGTCAAATTCTTGTTTTACTTGTTTGTCCACTGGCCCATAATTTAAGGTACTGACTTCTGTTGATGCTACAGTTCAGTAAACACAGGAAAAGAGTTTTTTGTGAAAGTATTTTGTTATTTTATTATAGTTCTATATTTTACATTTTATTACTTTTTAATAAAAAACGATAAACTGTTTTTACGAAAAGATATTTACTGTGAATGTAGGACCACGCCAGTTTATTAATTATATTTTTAACAGCAACATATTTAATAAAATCCTGAATTACAGACCAGATAAACTAGTAAAATTCGATTGAGCATTAGGTGGTGCGTAACTTACAAAGGCCCCAAGGGTGTTTCCGTAAATTGGGCATAATAAAATACTAGCGCTTTAGGATATCAAACCTTTTGTATCTTTGCACTTTTGACGAGATTAACTTTTTGTGGGCTTTCGGTCTATTTTTCTTCTTTTCTACGAATAAATGACATTTATAAATAGGTAGGTATATTAGAAATTATTATAATATTATTATTTAACATGTTTGTGTTTGTTATCCAAAAATTTATTTTTCTGATATTAACTGTTTTTACGAAAACCATTTGATTTAATTTAATATGTAATAGTTTTCAGATAATTCTTTATGTTGTTTCTTTGATATTTTAAAGTATTATTTATGCATATTATATGTATGCCTATTTTCTAAGTAATAGTTTACACGGAAAAACTTGTGCGCAATTTTTCTATTCTTAAAAGCAAAATGCCTTTAAACCATTAACCGAAGTTGTCAACATTTTATAGCAAGCTGTTTCTATGCACATAATTGTAATTTCTAATTATATGATTCCATATTTTCAGACCTTTGGTATGGATCGGACTAGAAAATCCAACTGCCAATATGCTTACTTGGGCTGGATCTAGAGCGCCATACTTATTACACACCACAACTACGGATCAACTTACCATGTCTTATAATCCAGGATTGCAATGCGTGTATTTTATGACATTGTCCAATGCTAATTATCGCTATTTCTTTGCTTATATATCAATGTATAACAGCTATTCTTGCATTGGTAGTTTTAAGATAATTTGTGAAACAAGAAATGGTAAGACAGTTTCGTTAATGTAACTCACTTTATTTACCCAGAATGTAAACTTGTCAATTGCCTGCATTATCTTGCGTGCCAAAATTATTAAGACTTAATATTACTGTTAATGTTTTTTTAAATAAACTTGTTGAAGTCAATACTAGAGAAGAGTTATGGGAAGGGTCTTTGACCGGGTTTTCTTAAATTTTCATAGTATCCTAGGTCCCCTTGTTCTGTATTTTAACTCTATTACCAAAAGTTTAGTCAACTTATCTGTTGACACACCTTTTTGCTACTGCCTATTGAAATCATTTAGACCGATTGATATTACTAGTCAGTTGGTTAAGAAAAATATAATTATGAATGAACCAAGGTTAAAAATTGGTTTCTAAGAAATAGTGAAAGAGAAATTCATAAATATCTAACCCATATTTCCCATAACATTGAATTCGGTTCTCCGACTAGCTAGAAGTATTTTGATTCATAAATCTACCTTGATACCTGGTACAAAATTCGAAAGAGAGCATCAATGTCTTCAATTACTCTCTGTATCCTTTATTATAGCTTGTTGTACTTTACTTTTTGGCAATGTTAGAGAGTTTTAATATGAAAAGTTAAATAATTAAAAAGATACTAAATAGTATCTTTTTATTATTTAACTTTTCATATAAGAGATTGTGTAAAAGTTGACTTCTGCTTATCATGGTTTAGAATCAGTATATTTAAAATGTAATTCTTGTTGCTAAGAATTCTGATCTGCGTATTGTGTATATTTTAGTGAAAACATTTTTTTCCACATCTCAATCATTCCATCATAATGCAGGCAAGTTAAGTGCCTGTCGCGATCTGTACAATGCGAAATTGGCTGCTACTTTAAATAACCACGAATTAGACAATTTACGAAGCTACATGCAGTCGCATTCCATGCAAGTTAAAAACTTTAATCCATAAAATAGGAAAAACTACTAAAAGTAGTGCGTTTTTAGCTTTCATTTTCAGAAACAACCTTAATTAATAAGTAGAATTATTTTCAAAATTTAACGATTCTGAATGTTTAAATGTTTGTTCTTTAATTAATTTAAAAATTGAAGTAGGTACCTACAAATTAATATTCCTACAAAAGAAATGCCTTAGTTGACGTGCTAAACGATTCAGCAATGATCTTGACTTTAATGTCTATTATTGAATGACGTAAACTTTTATTCTGATTGTGCTTTTCAGAAGTAGAGCCTGGTTTGACCTTTCCAATCCACTAGGTGCATCGATAAACAATACCTCTCCTATGCTATCCTGGAATGCAAGTGGAATCCCCGTTTCATCAAGTTGTGGCTATTATTCCGTCAATGCAGTGGATCTGGGTACATCGCAGTACATGTGTCTATCACCATCTCCGGTCATCAACTAAACTTTACAGCGACCAATTGTTCAGAGATGTACCCTGTCATCTGTGAAACAATAAAATGTACGTGTTAACCATAGATATTAAATATTTCTATATAATTTCTTTGGTAATTTCTTTGATAAATCATAAGTTTCTGAAGTTTTGTCAAGAAAACCTTTGGTTTTTGTGTATGGCAGGTATATGTTATATAAATTGTGATTTTTTTCAGTTGCTGAAAAACACTATTATGTAGTAAAAGGCTCGGTAAATAAATACAATCGTGACAGCGCTTTCACTAAATGTAATGAGTTTCAATCCAGACTAGCCTCTGTGATCAGCAATGGTGAATTCTTCAATTTAGCCTTTTTGATGACCTCGTTCACAATGTGAGAAAAGTGTTTTTCTTTTAATCTGATTTACACAATCATAATATGTAGATAAACATAATGATTTACCCGTTTTGTTTTCCATTTAACAGACATTCTGCCTGAATTGGTTTAGAAAATGTGCCTGGTAGTTCACCAAATTTAGTATGGTATTCGAATGACAATTTGCAATTTAACAACAAAATCACTGTTAATATGAAGCTGAACGCAAACCGTTATTTCCGTTTCAAAGCGACTCACAGAGCAGAATAAATATCTTTTGCGAAACAATACCCAGTAAGAACATGTCAAATTTAATTTAAAACTAATTTTATTTGAAAACTTATATTAAGGTTTTATAAATATCTAAAACACAGTAAATGAAATGTGTTTGAGCATTGTGCATAATTAATCCTAATTAGAAGAATGGATAATAATCGAAATGGGGTGCAGAAAGGTCATTAGTGTCACACATCTATGACAGAAATGTTATGAATAAATCATAGTCTTCCTACAAAAAGGTCCAGAAGAATTTGAGGATTACAAAGTGACTTTGTATCAATAAATCAACAGCTATCCAAGTGAAAATTGTGTTCATTGTTCTTCTGTACTTGTTCAATTTTTATCTAATAACTACATATTATGTATCTTCAAAATAAAATTCTTATTCAATAACACCTGGCATACTCATACATATACAATTTTGCCACGACATATACATTGCTATATTAGATAATTATTGTGCGTGTAATTAGAAATACAAGTCTGTTTTTACTTTGACAATTGTATAGGTACATCCTATTTCTTGGATACTGTACAGCGCAACTTCAAAGATGCTCAACAATACTGCGAAGCGATGGATAGCATTTTGCCAGAAATTTTTGACAACTTTCAACCAGAAGCACTTTCAAATTTTATGACTGCTTATGATATGTAAGTATGTAATTTAGTTTCTTTAACAATTAAATTATATTGTTAGAATATTATTTTGTATTTCATTTTTCAAGAATGGTTTAATCCTTATTAATAGCTCAAAAGCTCAGTCTTGCCCAGTAGGCTATTAGCACTATGTAAAAAGGGTCACCTTTGAACTTTTAAATGGTTTCCCGAACTAGCATTCAATGGCAATCAGTTAGTTTTAGTGCCAAACTAAAATCCTTACTATCACCAGACTACCGCAAAACCAATATCAATAAAATCTACAAGTATAGCTCGCTTAAAATAAATAAAATAATTTGGTATGATAACTCTCACTAGATAGTATGAACGCTGTAAGTTCGTAGAGAGATACCTAAACTAACCAAGTCAAAAATGTATGATAGCTAAATAATGTTATAATTATTGTCAACATGTTTTAATATTTTCGGCATTCTTTAGTTTAAGAGGTAATTTTATTATTTTAGATTTAGAATCTGATGGTTTCAGATTGTTGTTTTTTTGTATCTTATTAAAAAAATAATTAAGTATATCATTTGTGCTATCACTTCAAATGATTTTACAAATAGTAGGCTTTTTGATGAATATTTTTATTTATCCATTTACAGTAATGAAATCTGGACCGGTTTAGTTGATTCTAACAGTTTTCCACAATTTTCCGCTGGGGTTCCAGAATACTCTTGGAGCGACTCACATGCTGTCGCTTCTGTGATACCTTTACTGGCTCCTTCACAGCGCTCTTCTCTAGCGCCTGGAAACTGTAAAACTCTTGTGACACTAAACAGTCTGACACAATTTGTAACGCGTCTTTGTAACGTCACCTATGTAACAATTTGCCAAATAAAACATCGTAAGCAAATTTCATTTTAATTTGCAATGTTTCTGTACATATGTACCTTCGATATTTCAAAATATTATTTGGCATAGAAAATATTGAAACTTTATTTGTTTATTTACCTGATAACATCATCGGCCCCCATATTGATGTTTTAGTCAAATTATTTTTTAAATAAATATTTCAAAGCTACCTCTGCCAACAAATTTAATCTCAATCGATAATTTGAAATATGAAATCCTAAGGGAGAGTAATACCTCCTACAATTTTATACTTCTCGTTGTATCTTTGCTGCAGTAAAGATTCATTCTACATAGTGTATCGACTGGGATCATCTTTGTTATTATGAGGGCCATTTAATGCCAGTATGTAAAATATTGTTTTGTTTTCAATGTCCTGCATAATTGTAACTAGTCAGCACCCTATCAAGACATTTTTATGAAGAAATAAAATTCATCACCAAATGCTGCTGTCTCCAGAATGATGTGTTCCAATATTGGAATATTGAGTCTACATAAATGAGTAATAAATAATTGTGCGATTTATTCTAAAAGAAAGTTTGTAGAAGCTTTTCTTTTCAATTTTTAGCAAAAGTTTATTATTATTATCCACGGATGGTAAATCACACTATGGCTCATGAGATATGCAATTTTTACAATCATCGTCTTGCCGAGATAAACTCTACAAGAGAATTAACTCAACTCCGACAGTTAATGTATTCTAACAACATGTAAGTGCCTATCTATGTTGAATAGGGTACACTGATTCGAGGTATAGATACATTTTATTCCCAAAGTATCTCTATTAGTAATTGTAATCATTTCCTAATAGAAATATCTAAGAAAAGATATACAAATAATAAAATTATATAAAAAATTAAAATATACCTCTTATAATATCTCAGGTTTAGGGATAAATATTCCATATAAAAATATTCATCAAGATGTTCATTGCATTTTTTCTCAGATATTTGCGTTTACTAAAAATAGGTATTTACTCAATCTTGTTTTACCGAATTGCTGTATGGATTCACTTTCAGGTTAAAAATTTATTATCACATACATATTTTAATTTCTAGAAATGTTTGCTATTCAAGTTTCTTGTCCATTTAGGCCAATAGAAATAGGCCGTTAACTTTATGAGTTAGCTAGCCTTGCCAGAATATTATATAAGACTTCGGAAAATGGGCCAATATTTCGACATTCTATATAGCCCGTACAATTTAAAATCTAAAATAACCAAGTGTGTTCAATAGATTGTCTTTTACTATGTTAAGTGTGCATATTTCATAGAAATCAGTTTCAGTATGAATGCCTAAAGTTAGCCATTTTTCTAAAATGATTTTTTTCTTTATTTTTTCAGCTCCGATAATGATACCTAAACGTTCGGTTTCAATGAAATTTAGCACATATGTATATTAAGTTTTGGAGGTACTATAAAAAGACATTTTAGTTTTGTTTATGTTTAAGCAGCCGCCTAGAAATGAGTAATATATAATAGTAGTATAAAACAAATTTCCAACAATTTAACTGACATTTTGCAGAATGAAACAAAATAAAATTGTATGCTGTTTGTAACAAACGATATTTTAATACGATGTATGGTTCATGAGATACAGCATTTGAAAGTTATAAAATAGACTAAATGAATTTGTAGTTTTTGTTATTTATGGCGCAACATATCTAGGCCTAATGGCAATAGGCCGTTAGTCCTATAAGTTGACCAACCTTCCTTGATAGAGTATTAAAGGACTTCTGAAAAAGAGTCAAACTTTGGGCATCTATAAGTCAAAGGTTTTAAAATCTAGAATAACTAAATTCAGTATCCGGATTAGAATAGAAAACAAGAAATTATGTATACCAAACTGTATTTCCATAATGGGAGGAATGTAATAGGTACAACAAATTTACTAAGATGGTTTCTCAACATAAGACCCATTCCGAGCTACACACTTTTCCCAATGTTGATGAAGTTCCTCAAATACATTGCTAAAAACTGCTAAAACATTTTGACATCCATTTTCATTTTCAATTCGTTCAAGGGAGTCAAAAGGTTTGCAGCTAAATCCTTCTTTAGAAGACGTAAAAAATGAAAGTTTGAAGGGCCTAAATTAGGACTGTATGTTGGATGGAGTAGATTGTGAATGCCAGATCTTTGAATTGTCTCCTGAACTACATTTGCCTGGTGTATCAGTGAGTGCATTGTCTTGAAGGAGCCACTAATTCTGCCCTCTCTGTAAGAAAAGCCCTACGAACAAGACTTTTGTAGTATTTTCTAGCCAAACCTTGACCCCTTTCGAGATAGTCTACAAACAGAATTCCACGATAATCATAAAACACACTTTTTTAATTGACTGTGTTGGCTTTAAGTGTCTTTCTATCTCTCTAATTTTTTGCAGAGATAGTTGTGCCCGTTCCTGTTCAGAAACTTTTGCCAATTCAACGGGTCTTTCAGTCATTGGTTATTATTAATAATTAATTTTAGACTTTCATACGATGTCGAAAATTGGCTATTTACAAATATACTTACATAAGACTTTTTGTTAATTTCAAAGGTTTGTTCTTTCAGGAGATAACAAATCATCCATTTATCCATTAAAAGTAACATTGTATTCTGAGGTTTGCAATGTTCTTTTGTTTTGCACTTTTCTTTACTAAAGACCGGAAGCATGGTTTGGACTAATGAATCCGTATGGTAACCAGACTAATCTGTCTTCCATGACGTGGCTCAAAGACGGTCGCCTTGTGACATCAGACATCCATCCAGACGAATTTACTCCAACAGGGAACACCGACTGTATGTACGTGGCACAGAAAGCAACCTATCTCCACTTTGCTGGTGCAAGTTGTGATAATCAGAAATACTTTATTTGTGGTGAGTTATTCATTTGATCAAATGCTAGACTGATTGATTGTTTAACAGATAAATAATTGAACCAATTAGTTAATTCATTAATTAATCAATCAATCAATCAATCAATGAATTAATAATATTTTTGTATTTAATTATGTTTGTTAGCCTCAAGAAAATTTGTTCTGAAATTTTCAAAATTTTTGCAACAAATAAAATTAATTGTCTTAAAGCAATAGTATTTTCCGCATGACTAAAAAACACCAGTAATTTTAGAAACGACGAGGTCCAATGGAACGCGCGCCCCCAGTAAACCAAAGGTTAATAAACCGAAATCTTAAATATTTGGGTGCTATGTATTTTGTGTCAATTTTTATTTTAAGATGTCAAACCCTAATTAAGCATTTGTATATCAATATACCTACTCGTACTTTTCAGGTTTTCAGGTATAGGGAAATTATTTTGAATTCAATTTCCTTGTGATTAACTTGTCTTATTCTTAAATTAGTTCTTAAAAAGTAAGTTAAGAAATCTAAAATTTACGGTTTTCTATGTGAAAATATCATTTGAACCGTGAATTTTTAATTTGCATATTAATTACCATTTGTTTTTTATTAATAATACTAAAAGAAGGTTGGAATAAAAGTAAGTTGTTTGATTCTATTTATAATTAATGACTGTTTGAGTATGATGTGTTGCCATAAAATAACAATGGGGTTACCTACATATATGACAGCTAAACATTCTCAGATTGGCCAAGCGAGTGCCATAATATAAGATTGCCAAAATGATGGTTAGTTCTCCCAAAACAAATACCAAAACTACTTGAAATAAATGAAATTAATATGGTTAGGTTGGTATGACTCTAACTAGATAAATAGTTATTTCGTACATATTTTAAATTAGTTTGTAAAATTTTAAAGCTAACAAAGTTTAAGAAAACTAGCTACCTCTAAATATCTTCGCTTTTTTTCTCTTTTTATGTAAAATTAACAAAATTTCTTTACTTCTATGCTTTGATATGAAATAGACAAACATTTTATATTGCTCAGGCTGTGATTATGCCTGGCTGATGAGGCCCAACAAGGCCAAAACAGCTGTCATGGGCTATCACTTGCGAGTAGTATGAATAAGTATATTTTTATCAAAGTATTTCTGTTTTTTTATTATTACTCTTATTACACGTCTGCTAACCCTGGAAACTGATCTTCCCCTCTAAAAGTTTCACCAGGAAGAAAGTGCAATAGTTGACATATTATTTGCAATAACATTAGAAATCCTTAATGACTTTCTAAATAAATCTGCTATTATATTGATCACTAGTAGACTAAATGGCATTATTCCAAATATCGGGTATACAAATCTGCTGTTGGCTGTTGATGTTACAAGTGAGTAAACAAATGGCGCTGTCTAAGTCCAAGGGAAATGCATTTTCATAAAAATATTTATTAAATCTAGTTTATTAATAGCAGCACAACTTTTGCAGCCATTTGAACAAAAAAATAATAAATTTCATTCAAAGGATTTCGTTCATTGTCAAATAAACTTCATCAGGAAAAGTGAAACTGAGATTTCAATGTTTACCAAATTATAAATTGGCACATTAAAAGAATATCGAGCAATATGCAGGGAGATCCCGATATTTCCCATATTGGAAAGACTAAACGGATTCAGGAACATCTTAAGGTAACCAACCCAAATTCTCCGATTTGTTGTAGCATTCTAAATTGTCAATTTTGCACTAAACCTAAATCTAATTTTAAAATTATAGATAATGCTAATAATGACTTTTGGCTTAAGATAAAAGAAGCCATTCACATAAGATGAACTAAACCAAGATTAAACTCCCTACGTTTTAACTCTGGCTCTTATATCTCTCTTAAAATCTTCTAATCACTTCATTATTTATTCTATTAATGTACCAATTCACAATTTTGTAAATATTTAAATCTCAGTTTGGAATTCGACTTTTTGAATATTACGACTTTCCATAATAAGTCTCCTGTTCAATTTCCAATAAATCACTCGCCAGTGAAATGTCTTTGTTACATGAAGACTTATTACAAAGTTTAAAAATTAGAAGCCGTTAAGCTGATGGGCATTAATTTTGTGATTTGATACCAATCAAGGTTCTCAAAGCAGACACAATGATAAACTGTTGATGATCATTAAAACATAAAACAAGAAAGGTACTCGTAGTCTGGACACAGCATCAAAGATGGTACAAGTTGTGATCATTGTACTAAGAAATTTTGAAATGCAGCTTGCCTCAGTCACAGCAGTTTTGCGTGGGAGTCAAAATGAGTCCCCTACTTTGTGTTTTAAATGTATGTATCAATGTCACAGCTATACACTTCCAGTGTCAGGTGATAGGAAGTGACGTGAAATATTGTTGTCTCTAAATAATTAGCATTGTAGTGAGATAATTTCAGACAATTCAAGACATATGTATGTCTGTTTTTACTTATGATTTATAATGTTACAGTCTCAAATATTTAAAAAAAATGTAAATTGAATAGCTGTAGTCTCCAGCGGACAATTTCTAGCTATGACTTTCAAACAATTGTAACGGTTTAAAAAAAATGTAGTACAACTAACTATCGCCAACAAATGTTAATGTTAATATTTCGAAAATGGTTATTCAAAAACTTATTAACAACAAAAAATAGATTTCAAAGTTAAATTTGACAGTAAATATTTTGTGGGGAAAAAACAGATTTATAACAATGCTTAAAATTTCTCTGGCGAATGGCCTACATTAGTGCTGTTTATCAACGTTGTTTGATTAAAATCTTAGAAGCAATAGTTTCGTCCAAGTGCAGAGAAACCAGGCATTAGAAAAAGGATTTTTGGGGGTCAAAATTAGTCAAAAAGGCGCCAAAAATAAGGTAGAAATTCCCACCTATACAATATCAAGTGTAAATAAAGAAAGCAGCAAGACAACACTTACTGTACTTGAAAATTCTTCACTAACAAGCGACAGCACCAAAGATGTCTTACCGACTTTGGCTAAAACAAGAAAAGCACAGAATTATTCACAAGCCAGTAGTTAAGACAGCAATCATTGCATTAATAAATTTTACATTCACAAATGGTAGCCAACCAATTACAATCAACTGCCTATTTAGTCATAAATACTGCCATTTTTTTAACAGATCTAAGTAATAATTTTTTTCAAATAATTCTGGTAAATTTATATACTTGAAACGCTTAACAAACAACTGAGGTCTCACATTCTGTAGATTGATTTTTATTGTAGTCGAAAATTTGTTGGCATCTATAGAGAATTACATTTTAGGGTAAAAGTTATTGTGGTTGAAAACTTTATTCATAAACTGCCTTACAAAAGTGCATCACTACACATTATTCTATAATACTAAGAGATTCTAGTGCAACAATAATAGCTTGCAATTATAAATTAAGATTACTTTTTTTCATACGATTCAAATTAACAACTTATTAATGATGACTTTTTGATAAAGCCTTTTTAATCACAACTTTTTGGTGATGTTTTGCTATGAATAGCATCTAAAACAGGTGACTATTTAGTAGAAACTCTTTTATTTTCTGTCCTGGAAAGTGGTAAGGAATGAAATCAGATAAGATTGAGAATATTATGAGAGATATATGATTTTGTTATATGCATACAATGAAAAATATTCTAAATCATCTCTACTCAGTTTTAAATAAATATGTTTTTTAATAAAAATCATATCCTAAATTTATTACCTAAAACATTCTTTTGGAATGATGCAACCATTTCCATGTTCACCATATGTTTCATTTTCATAAACATCTAATTATGTACTACAACAACAAGGCTGAAACAGCTGTTCTGGGCTATCACTTGTGAGTAATATGAATAAGTAGTATATTTTTATCAAAGTATTCCTGTTTTTTTACTCTTAACACATTTAATTATATATTATAACAAATAAAGTAACTACCTTACTTAATCAATAAAATTCAACACTAAAAAAATAAACTGAGAATCACTTCTTACCCAAATGTGAAATATTCAAATGGAGGCACTGCAACTGTAGAAAAAAATGCCCATCAAAGTTTAGTAGTTTACTAGACAACACTCAATATTTAATTAATCATTTGTTTAATTCAAATACCAAATTTGTAATGTTTTAATATATTTAGTTCTTTTTGTCAGTGTGAAAGTAAAACAAAAATTATGAACACCTTATGAATATAAAGTAATTGTCAATGATATTTATTGTTGCTACCTATTACTTGTGAGGATTGGAAAGCGTTTTTAAAGCAAAGTGAGTATGCACAACAATATCTGAATAAGCATTTCCTGCATTTATAATATTTGTTTAGTTTTTAAAACTGCTTCCAGAAAATACCCTGGCAGTGAAGGGGGATGAAATGCAAAAAATAAATACATTTCTTGTTGGTTGCAGAATAGATGGCTCCCATAAGTTGCTTCTTCATGCTATGGTTAGGCAGTCATTAACCTAGCAATATAATATTAGTATATTTGTAGAATGACATTTTTACTGCAGCAAACATACAAAATTAAAATATTGCAAGTATTTTTGACAACACTAACACCATAAAAATGAATATAATCTAACCAAAAGAAGTGTAAAAAACTATGTAATCATGTACATTCAGAAGCATGATAAGATAGTCAGTCAATAAATCTGTCATACAGTACTATCTATTTCATCCAAAAATCAAATCCATAAAACAGTTGGACAGTCAGAACCATAAATTAAATAAAAGTATTTAATAGTATCAAATTATTAATATAGTTAATATTTCAGTTTGCTGAATAGACATAGGAATATTCTGGACAAATAAATACACAGGTCTCTTTTATAGAAAATTTCATAACAAAGAATCACTAGAGTGTGAAACACAGATTGAGAACATATTTGCTAACTATGAAAAAAAGAATGCTGATGCTGTCGACCTAAAGATTATGTAAAAGGTACCAATTCATACATTTCTTCTATAATTATTGTGTTTTTTTTACTTTCTCTTGTGTCCAATGTTTTTTTTACAATAAACTATTTTCATTAATTTTACTTAGAAAGTCATTTTAATACCTATTGCTAGAACTGCAAAATAAATCTAATATAAGGCAATTAAAAACACAAGAATATTGATGTGGTCAATTAAATTATTTCTGCTACACACATCACTGTAAAATCCTAACCCTGATTGGCTATAAAACTATCCAGTTGTTGGCATTGTATTGTCTTTCTAGTAGACAATTGGTCTTATTTTGTGTCAGATATAAAATTCGTAATTTAAATGTTTAAAAACAAAATTTAAAATTTATAATCCAAAATGTCAGGTTTTATTACTATTAATTTATGTGTGTGAGCATAATCACAAATTGACATTATAATGTAGTAATATAGGATATTAAATTATGAATGAAAAGTTAAAATTCTATTCTAAAATGCAAATTTTATTATCATAATAAATGATCTTAGCTGTAGGCTGCTCAGAAATGGAATATTGCTTCAACACAGTGGATACCATCCTCTCAGTATTCTTTCTTAGTTCAGCCTCTAGAGCTTGTCTCTGAACCTCATTAGTCAGCTTCTGGACACACTGCTTCTCTAATAGTTGATTCTCCACAGCTTCTTCATTAGCTTTTTCCAGTTCCACCAGCTTCTGTCATCATTTGTTCACCTCATTCTCCTTTTCAATCTCCAGCTGTAGACACTTATCTCTTTAACTTGGTGGCCTCTGCCTCTTTATACCTCTGCATCTGTTCAAATGTTCATACATCAGGAAACCTGTACACAAATGTCTGTGGCACAGGCATGTTTGCTGAGTTCAAATGCTTTATTGCCAACACTGATTTGACAACCATCAATTACTTCACTGTCTCTGGGTGGATACTCATTCACTTTTTAGTAATTACATCAGAAAAAACAGAAAATGTTCTCTTAACCTCAGCATTACCAGGGGGTAGGAAAAAGCAATCTTAACTAACTGGACCAAAAGATACTTCCTCCCTCTTCTATCCTTGCCCAATGCACTCCAACAGAATTATCCCCCCTTCACCTATGTCACCTCCTCATCTTCTCTACTGGTGAACTGATAGAAGCAAACCTCAGATGACACCTCCATGTCACAACTTATATGTGGCACATGCTCTGGCACAATTCTCAAAGTTTTCACTGAGTCAAATTTCAGGTGAGGGAGAGAGTTGCCAAACAGTATGTAGTCAATGAATTGCTTAGTGCCTACAGTTACAGTACAAAAAGGCTTTAGTACACTTGCTCTGCTACTCCCAGCTCAAGTAGTGTATATTTGGCAGATGCACCCACAATGATTGAATAAATACTAAGCCAGTTCAAAGTCATTGGTACAAACAGACATCTATACCCTTAGAAGAAAAACAGTAGAATCCAAATACATGTGCATCAAATAACATTATGGAGGTACATTAAGTAACAAATAATAATATAAATCAGAACAAAGTCTGAGAGAATTTCTTAAAAGCAATAAAAAAGGGTAGTTTTTTTAACAATAAAATGCTTAGTTGTTAGTTGTAGGATTCTAAACTATTTACACAGATAGTCTAAAAGCAACAGCAAAAATTAGTTGTTGTAAAACTAAAAATACAGTGTTTAAAAAATATAAATTGCAGCAAGCTGTCTAAAAAATGCAGCTGTGGTCAAAATGCAACCTCAATCTCATCAAATGAAATCATCAAAATGTTTAGTTATTTTGTTAATGCAAAGGTCTGCCTCAAATATACAAGGGTTTGCCTCAATAGCCAAGATTATTGTGTACTTGTAATCAAGGGGTTAGCATTTGTTTTGTAGTGTAGTAAATGTGATCTGCTAATTGTCAGTTCCACTTATAAGCACCACATTTCTTGTGTTTTTTATTCATTTTTATATTTTAGTCACTTAATGTTGCATAGATCACTTCTATAGATGGTTATTTAAATAAGTACCATAATAATACAAAATAAATGGTTATCATGAATCCCTCATACAAGTCATATTGGTGGCATGGATTTACTGTTTTTGGAATGACATAATTTAGTCTGTACCTCTGTCAATTGCATCTCATGACAAATAATTGCCATGAATGGACCTATAATTAATGCAACATTTTGAATTTGCAACTGTAGTAGTGAAGCTTTCACTGTTTTGGAACCATAAAAAATTATAACCCTAAAAAATTATCTCTGTGGTGAGAGTCACAACCAAATCAGTAAGCATATTACATTGAAATTTTATATTTATATAAAGTACTACTTATTGAAATTTATTAAATTTGTAAAAGGTTTTATTAATTCTGAAACAAATATTTTGGTTTCAAAACTTGGGCTATATTTCTTTCAATCAAAATCTTTTTAAAATTTTATATTTACAATAATAGCACCAATTTTTGACATATCTATAAAGGCATTTTCATATATCATAAAAGCAAAAGTGACTCTCACCACATAGTGAAAATCTTTATGTGGTGAGACTCTCAACACATAGTGCTGACTCTAAAAATATATCTTCAAAATATTAGAGACACAGTGAAAATTATTTTTATGTAAAAATCTTATACTGTACCATTAAATGTTAGGGAAATATTGTATTATAGTAGCTACAATACTAAAAATTATTAATTTCAGAAGAAATATCAAACCATTAATGTGATTTTTTATTTTATTGAAAAGTTATTGTAGTAAAATAACTTACACCATACTTAACCATATGGCAGACATGTTTTTCTTTAAAATATTTGCCATACTTAGCCATATGGTGGATAGTCTATTTAAAACAACACATCTGCCATGTGGCTAAGTAAGGTGTTAGCCACACAGCAGATGGTATTTTTTAAACCCTTAGGGTCAGTTTTCTCTTGAGAATGAGTTATTTTACTACACTAACTTATCATAAAATAATTTATTCAAGAAAAAACTAACCCTAATAATTTTTTAAAAAAATATTCACCATGTGGCTAAGTACTCTATGTGTAAAATATTATTAAAAATAAAATTTAAAAAAAATCCTTACTTAGGCCTAGGGCCAGTTTTTTATTGATTAAATTAATTTAATGATATATTAGTCAGTGTAGTAAATAACTTATGCCCAAGAAAAAACTGACCCTAAGGATATAAAAAACACCATCTACCATGCAGCTAACATAGCACTTAGCTAACTACATCATGATGGATGTGTTATTTAAAAAAAGACTGTCTGCCATGAGGCTAAGTATAGTGAATAAATTATTCAAGAAAAAAACTGACCCTAAAGATGAAAAAGAATTTTTTTAAATTGTATGTAAGTGTTTTAGCCAATAAAATTTTTAGATTAAAAATCATTTTCACCATGTCTAGTGTTGTAATTGTAAATAATTCATAAAATATTATTTTTTTGGAATTAACATTAAATTAGTTTTATATCTCAACTTTTAAATTTTTTCTTCTAATGCTAAATAGAAATTTTTAAAATATATGTGGTGAGAGTCTCGACACATAACAATTTACTCTATGTGGTGAGACTCTTGCCACATAAGGATTTACACTATGTGGCAAGAGTCTCATAACATAACAATTTACACTATGTGGTGAAAGTCACTTTAGCTTTTAGGATATTTAAAAATATCTCTGTAGGAACGTCAAAAATTGGTGTAATTTGTGTAAATATTAAAATATTACGTTTGAAACAAATATAGCCCAAGTTTTAAACCAAAATATTTGTTTCAGAATTAATAAAACCGTAACAAATTACAATAATACAGTACATAAATATACTTTTTCAATGTTATATTCTACCTATATTTGTTTTGATTGACAATTACAAGTTTGTCACTCTTGCCACATAGATTATTTTATTATTTTGAGACTCTTGCCACATAACGATTTACACTATGTTGCCAGTGCAGTGGGGTGCACATAATTTCAGACTTATAAAAAAATTTCAATTGTGGATACTCAATGGTATTCTTTTTCCTAAATATACCAGATATTGTACATAATTTTGAACTTAAAATAATTTTTGTGACAATTTATCTGACATTCTCCTTAATTTTTCCTTTAGAATGATTGGATTATATATACAGTTATAAAAGAAAGTTTAAAAAAAAGAAAATGAATAATGAATAAATTACTTTTATTTCAAGGCTAAAGTTTAGTCCGTTTTGCTAAAATAGTATTTAAATAAAGATATAAATAGTGACTATTTGGATTTCCAAATATTCTTAATAAAATATGGGCCAAAATTAAAATATCAAAAAATAAAACTTTATCTAAATATTACAAAATTAGTATTTAAATCTAATATATTAATATTTTTAATTCAAAATTTTTATTGTTTTTAATTTTATGTAAAACCATAATATATGTGGAAAATCATATTATCAATAAATGACAACCATCAGACCTCTATTTATAAAATATACACCAGGAATTTAACCAAAAATACTGCATTTACAATAAACAATTAATATAATTTTTAAAAAATAATTAAATGTAACTGAACGTAATATCTCAAGTAAAAATTATAAGCAATTTTCGTCTTGTGGTAATCAATAACAACATACTATATCATACTTATTTTATTTCTAAGATTTAATGACTTTTAGAGTGTTGCTAAAAGTATCTCTATAGGATAAGTATCATATACAAGAATCATAAGAAGTATTTTATTTATGAATCAAAACTACGTTTTCGAACAAATTAAATAATAAAATTATTTTTCTTTTAAAAATATGGTGAACATTAAAAATATTTTTAGTGTATGTCTAACAATTGTGGTGATTATGAAATAGCAAATGATTAGGAAAATTTTATTAATGCAACGATTCATTATTTAGATACGAAAATTGCGAAATTGCATGAAATATTTTTATTATATTTATATTTTGTTTATTTTGTTGTTGTAGTGATATATCAATCTAAATGATTATTAATTTTAAATATTTCTTTCTAACAGTTGGTTTATAGTGACAAGAAAACAAATTTTTTCAGTTATATTTATAAATTCGGGTATTTTTTTATTGTATTTTATAAAATCAATGTTGATACATATTATAATAGATGCCTGTCTGAACTCTGATGTTCGTTTAGTTGGAACTGGTCAGTTACCAGGCTGTATTCCACAAGCTCATTCCACCACAATAATATTGAGATAAATAAATCTGCTCCAAAATAACTACAAGTCTGCGCTAAAATGTATGAACCAAGTAGTACACTAATACCAATAAAAACTTTAGATATTACTCAAAAGTTCTAGAAATAGAATATTTAATAATGAAATATTATCTGAACTATAACCAAACTGTAATAAACAATATCTCATTATATATTATACTCAAAATTGGAGTGAAAGGTATCCATCTGCCCCATACTTTTGAGAAATTCAGTATAGAATACAGTTGTAGGTGACCAATTATTGGGAGCCACAGCAGTTCCAAACTGGTCCAACTCAGATAATACTAAATAGTTGAAACTATCAAAATTTATTTAATAGACATTATATATTCTTGACAATATACACCTAACCTAACCCCAACAAAGGTTAAGAATTTAATAAACAGTTAAATTATACCATACTAAACTATCAATAAACATCTTAGCACTCTATCAGTTCAGTGTATAGGGTATGCCAGGAAAAGCCATATAATTCTCATTCATATTTATCCTCAATATTGTCCCCATCAATAGTAATGATGTCTTGCATGTCTGTGCAACTCTCACCTATAATTTCCTTGTCATTTTCTGTTATAGGAAATACAAATATGTCCTATAAATAAAAGTCTAGAAAATGTGGTCATTTGTTTTAAGAGGGTCATTCCATTTTCTTTGAATACATTTCTGGCTATCATACATAATATGTAAATTTCTTCCCAATGTAGTACACACTCTTCTAAGAAATTTACATATCTTTTAGCATTATTGTTTTCATTCTGATTAAGAACTCAAAATGAAAAAGCTCTTCTAAAAATTATAGCTACAATGATATAACATTTTTATCTGAAATTATTCATTTGGATAGTTTCAGATGATTGCCTGTTTCATCAATCCAAGTTCTGGCTTGTTGTCTTGATGGCAGAGGTTTAACAAACAGCCATTTCCATTCAATTCATTTAAAATTTGTTTTGCCTCTAATGAAATGTGAGGAACTCAACATGCATACACAAATTTTAGACCTATTTTATAATTGTAATATTTAATGAATCATTTTCTCTGATAGATCCAGAGAATGAGATATTCTACATAGAAAAGATTATTGTCTTCATGGATTATCTGACTAATTTGTTCAACACTTGATCTATAGAAGCTGCAATAAGTCAACCAGACCCAGCTTTGCATTTATCAGAAACTGTTTTACCATTCTTATGCCCTTGTGCTATTTCTGGTATTATTCACAGACTTTTAACATTTTCTTCACCCACTGATGCTACCACTGTTTTTTTGCTATGTAGCTGTGTACAAATTACAAATTGGTCACCTACAACTGTTGTTTTACAACAATACAGAAGTAAGTATGCTGTTACTCTGCACTTTTTGTTTTATTTGTTTTTGTTTTATTATTTTAATTTGTCTTATTAAATTTGTTGATATCAATATGGCATAAACTACATTTTAATAAATAATATTTTTTTATAAATTTGTGAATAGTAGTAGATGTCAAATTTTAATTCAATACCCTTTGTGCCCTATTACTTTACAGTTATAATGTGTATATTTTTTATGTTATAACCTTATTGATTACATGAAAAAGAGTACTATTTTTCCAGAAGCTTAGACAAAAGAGTATTAGTGGACCTCAAAATATAGTGTTATGCATAGTGGTTGACAATAATACAGGTTTGACTTATGAAGTTACTGTATTTCAAAATGTTTAATTATTTAGAAGATCTTTTTTGTCCTGTGAGACACAGAATTTTGTCATGTGAGACACACTAAAAATATACATCTCTTACATACCTCATAATATGAATATATTCAAATGATGCCTAATTTGGATCTTAGCACTTCTATCAATAAAATAATGAAAAAAGTTTATCAAAAAAAGATTTCATAGGAGCAGAAATTTTATTTCAAAATATTTTTGTATATTCCTTGTCCAAAATCATGTCATGTGAGACAGACATTTCTTAACACTGTTCCTAAGCAAGTAAGCAAATATAAAATTATAATATCTTAAAAGTAAATAGTACCATAAGGTATGAGATTGATATAGTAAAATTTAAGATCAAGTTCTGTAACTTGCCATGAATTCAATATAAAAGATGAAAATTCTGTCAAAATGGTCACATGATACAAATGGAATTGCCCATATATTATATGGACCATACTAATCATTCCAATTTCTTCTTCAGATGCTGAAAGGGGATTTTCAGTTTTGAATCACTCTCTGGTACAACAATCATTTGCTGCTCTATTAGGGCTAAGAA
This sequence comes from Parotoplana pacifica, assembly GCA_034780595.1. NCBI lineage: Eukaryota > Metazoa > Platyhelminthes > Proseriata > Otoplanidae > Parotoplana > Parotoplana pacifica. Next base: position 2,694 of record JAUYWI010059756.1, on the reverse strand, counting down.
CAAATGCTACCCCTCCCCCTTTTCCTTCATTCCTCACCTCTTTTTTTCCTTTTTTGCTACCCCTCCCCTTTTCCTTCTTTCCTCACTCCCTTTATTTTTGCCTTTTTCACTACCCCTCCCTCTTTTTCTTTTTTCCATTCCTCCATTTTTTGCTACCCACTCTCCCTTTTTTCCTCCCCTTCTTTCTTTCTACCCCTCCCATACCTTCTTTTTTCCTTTTTTGCTTTGAGAGTAGACCAGATTCTCTATGATAATGAGGACTAGATGAAGGTCAGCTCAGAACAACAACATCATTTTCTGCAAAAGAAATTCTGAACAATCCTTGCTGTGGCAAGGAACATTATCTTGCTGGTAGATGTTACTTTTGATGATTGGTAAAATGTTCTGCACAATTTCTACATATTCCTGCACCCTCAAACCACCAGGAATCCTGTATAGGGGAAGACAACTATTTGAAGCCAGAGCTCCCCATACCATTATGGAGCCTCCACCTGCAGCAAGTCTTGGAGCAAATTGGTTGGCCCAATTTCCTCTACAAACTTGAACTGGTGCTGTTGTATTTGGGCCAAGTGAACAGGTACAACATCTGAAAAGATTACCTTACACCAATCATCTGCAGTTCAATCTGCATGTTCCTGTATAATTTCAAAATGTTGTTATCTGTGGTGAGCATTAAGTAATCTGTACTTGACTGATAAGACTAGATGACTACAGGTGATGTCTTACTGTTTCAGAGGTAGAATCTATGCCACTTGTCTCCTGCCATTGCTGTGCCAAGTCCCTTCTACTGGCAGATGGAGTTAGTGTGGCATGGCTTGTCTGATGAGGGCTCTGTCTTACAATAAGAAAACTGAAAAACTGTTGTGAAACTCTGTGCAAAATAATTGTGTGAGGAATCTTGTTTCCATTGGTAATGAATGATGTGTGATTTATACCAAAATTGTACAGCTGCTGTAGATATGTGCCTACCTTATATGCTAGTTATTAAAGTATTTGTACTGATAGAATGTAGATTAAAGAAAACAAAGCCACCATAACCATAACAGCACCTATTAGGCACACTGTTAGTGTTATTCTAATACAAAATTGTAAGTGCATATTGGAAGTGTATCTATCTATTTTCCTGACTGTGGGCACATGAATATGATATTATAACACAAGATAATATACAGTGTAATAGATAGATACATACACTAAGTACAGTGCACTTGATGTTGTCTTGGAATAATGTTCATATAATGTGCTGTGGCAGTACAGTATTTTCTGTGTTTTATAGTATACCATGTTAATGAGTAATACCAAAGGAAAAATATTTGTAAAACACATGGAAAAAGAGTTAACAAGTACATTTTTTAGGGGAAATTTGGTGGTAATTTTTACTTTTGAAAAAAAGGGGGCAGGGGGTCTAAAAATAAAATCAGATTTGTCCCCTCCAAAAAATTAAGGCAAATCAGTCTTTGTTAACTGAAATGAAGGAATTAATATTTAGCATTCCTTTAAATTAATGACTATTTAATTTAAATTAGGTCTAAAACTGTCCAGAAAAACTATAAAATCAAAATGTTAAAAAACCACCCCCAAACCACCCATATAATCAAATTACGGCGTGAGCGGTAAAAACTGCCCCAGTGGCAACACTGGCTGAATGTAGTCATTCGTACAATAAATATTAGAGATGAAATGAGCATATAAATAATAGTTACGGCTCGTGATAAATACATACTTTTCCGAGTGACATCCATTTTATTCAACAAAAGAATATTTGGGATTTTCCGACCTTTAAATAAATTACCAACATTATTTGGATTTAAATAGACAAATATATTATAGAGTTGTATTGTTTCTATATAGTGTTTAAGAAGACTATATTATACCTATAATATAAAGTAAATATCTTCCTATTGGGCTATATGAAAGAAAGTTAAATAAACATAGTTAAAAATATTTTTGTCTATTGCTTCCAATCTATTATAGATTGCAAAAGAAATAATTTTGAATTTTAACCAAATTGAATTCTTTAAAATTAGTTATTTAAACCATATCAATGTCAATATCAATATTATCAATTATCAAAATATAATATGAAGTGCAGTTTAAAAAATTTAAATTACCAAAAACGCAAATATATACTGATAACAGATATTGTTAAAATGCAATCTAAAAGTATATTTCTTGTAACTAACTGAATAAGCAATAAAACATTGTATTTACAATTGTGTTAATACTAAATTTTAAATTTCGCGAATTTTTATACATTTTTATTTGCAAATCTTTTTGTCAACTTATTAAGTGCAATCTAAGTTATCACAATCATAATTTCTTACTTCTCAATACATTTTACACTGTAAAGACTAGCTTTAGAAATTATAATTTTAAGCAAAAGCTAGCATAAACAAACACATATGAGCACTAGTCATAATTGCAATTACATTTATTTAGAGGATAACAGTTAATTACATAAAGTAATTGTAATAGTAATTGTGGTATCCAGGACAGTAAATTACATTTTTTATATGTATTTCTTATGTATTTTTGGGTTACTTAAAGTAGTACTATTATATAATATTATTGGCCAAAAATGGCAAAAAGTGAGTTAGCTCACACCATAAAATAATTTAAATATACATAAAAGTGAGTTAGCTCACCCCATAAAATAATTGAAATACACGCAAAACTGTGTTTGCTTTTTAAGTA
>JAUYWI010059745.1:0-13506 GCA_034780595.1 Parotoplana pacifica | reverse complement strand
CCCCCCCCCCCCGGGCACAAAGCTCTAAACGAGCAAATCATTATTTTGCAATATTGATTCATGTTTTTCAAATAAATATTAGCTACCTTTGCCTATGCTGTTCAAGTTCTGATTAAAATTGTTTACCCCAAATATCACGACTATTTCATATGACAAAGTAGATTTGGAGAAGAATTTACTCACACTGAAATTCGCATTAATCTAGATTGAGGTATTAAATAGGAGGTGGTACCCACATGTAGGTACATAATAGTAATTTTAGGTAATAGATATCTTGTCAATCATAAACATGTTTTTATAGGAACAAAAGATTAGCAATACCGCAGCATTGTGAGTCATGGATCATTTGATTTTAAAACATAAGAATTGTTACACAAAACATGTTTTTACTCGACATGGGTTACATGCAAATTGAATCTATCTTAAATTAAAATGTGTAATTTAAAATCTTGAAATGAACATATTATGGAACTTCTAAAAGAAGATAATTTATTCTTTGATAATCCAGACATAGCGGTTACTCGGACAGTCTGTTGTCCATAGAATGACCGTATTGATTTACTCGTGATAAGATAAATAAATGGTAAACAATGAACTAATAAAATCAATAAACAATCATTTAATAAAATCAATGATTATAACAATTTGTTAATGAAATATATGTCACAGGAGGTTTTAAAATGCCATATAAATAACATTAATTAGTTACTTAAATAAGTACAATAAAACCAGCAAATGCTTCTTCATAAATATGGATAGTTTTTTTTACATAAATTTAATAAATCTTTGATCATAAAAATTCTTTTCTGTTTTATTTTAGTTATTATACATAATATTTGGCTAATTACTTTTAGAATTGATAATGAAAAAAATCAGATTTCAAGCTAACTGTTGAAAATAGAAATTACTTTTTTTAAATGAATAAACTAATATTGAACTATTAATCATTAACTATCATAATGTGATCATTGATTTACATGACCTATGAGCTGACAAAAATGTTATCATTTATTTACGTTTACCAAAAATTGTCTTATTGTAATAGGTATTAATTTGTTTTAAATAGTGATGTATATTATTGCACAGAAGGTGCTACATCTTAGTATTATTAACTGTATCATTTAATCTGAAAATGGTCAGGTGTTTTATTTTCGCTAAGTAACAATCTCAGTTTCACTGTAGTCATAAATAAATATGTAAATAATAACAATACCCCACACACATTTAAATCTCGAAAGCTAGGTTTCATTTCATTTCATCTGGCAACACTCCACCTGCTTTGGAGTCCGATTTGTTGGCTGCAGCACTGACAGGCTTTTAGCAGCTGAGTTAAACAAATTTGGATCTACACCTTGCTGGCTGGCTATTGTACAAAAGTAAAGCCCCATATCTGGCAGGCTGTTCATAAATAAGTAACTCAGTCATGCACGACACCTTTTCACACATTTGGTGCTGTTAGATATTTATTTGTTTTTAAATTCAATAATGCACAGCCAGTCCAGTGTCATCGGCACGGTTCTGGAGTTAATGGTACCGACGGAGCTCAATAAGATTTAATAAGAGGCTGCTTAGTGAGATGTAAAGTGTTCTCCAAACTTATACTTAACCGACCGTGTTTTAAATCGTCACCATATGAACTCATTATGTTATGATTAAAATCATTAATTGATTTGTGTTGTAAGAACTTCTATTTTTTCCAAATGTTTTATTGAATTTGATTTAAAATTTTAGTTGTGACTGATAGGTATAACGTTTTTATTGGCAAATTTAAAAATAGATTAATTATACAACGTTGACATGATAGATTTTAGTTTATACTATAAAATGAGATCAAAATGTAATTTTAAAAACTGTTCAATTGTCTTCCAGTTGAATTTGACGCTTGATCGATTGATGTATGAGGATATGTTTTGATTTTATTTTTAATTTAAATAGGGGAGAAATGTAAAACCGACAAAGGAGCGAAAATTTTCTTACGGGACTGCTTAGGTCTGACATTTTAATCCAACACCTATAGTCGCGTGACATTAATTTGAGAACAACAAGCAGTTGATTGACTTGAGAGATTCTTGTACAATGTTAGTTTTTTTTGGAGGCCCACAAACTTAAAAACTGTCTATGAACAATGCGAAAAACTACGTAAGAAGCGACATACGTATGTATTTCAAACCGACAAAATAATTTTTACTTTTCAATCCGACAATATTTGTGTCTGTTAGTGATAGAGTGATAGCTAATATGCATAATATTCTGGATTATTTCTTTTTCTCAAAATATTAGGTGATTTTTTAGACTTTGATAATATTTTCTCATAGAAGGTCTGGTCATAATGAACATATCTATCCAATCAAAGAACTGCCTGATTATTCTCAGATGAATGTCACGTGACTTTAGGAGTGAAATTGGACCAAAGAAGTTCCGTAAGAAAATTTCGAATGCGTTTGCTATTAAGATTTAGAAAGCAGCCTACCAGTCATTTGTCGTGAACAATTTGTTTATTCTTAGAATTTTATGTTTCCTATTTGGGTAATGTGCATGCATATTCCATTTAGTTGATTTTAAAGTAAATATTATTTATACTGAACCAGTTATTTTATTTCAACGTACATACCTATAATATGAACATCAAGTTGACATATGATAGGACAAAAAAAGACTCTTGCAATCAAAAAATGGTCTGTTTTGACCGATTTACCTATATCCAGACAAATTTATTGCTAATATATGGAAATGGTGACAGATATTGTTTTTAATTAACCAAACCAAAGCTAAAGTAGATTTTTATATGTATTAACTACCAAACAAAACATTAATACAACAAGAAAATAGTCGTGCGTGACTAAAAATCAATGGAAATAGAACGACTCTAAATCAAATTGACTGACATAATTGTAAATTCATCTAATGTAGGTGCCCATCTTATAAGAATAAGAATCTGAATGAATGGATGTTTGTATTCTGGGAGATTTGCTGCAAGTAAAATGCTCACATTTTAATTTGGATTTGGTAATAATTTAATTTGGTCACTGAAATAATGCGTGGAATGGTCCTAGGTACAAAATTTATTGGATAGCGTCATTACGATCTTATTCTTTTAATAAAGAATCGCTTCAAATCATATATCTACTCTTATCGGATTAAATTCATGTCCAAGATAAAATATCACCCTTAAATTGTTCTAATTTATGATAAATATCACCCCAACACTTTCGTGATTCTTACTAGATATCACCCTAACATCGTGGTGATTCTTAATAAATATCACCCCAACACTTTCGTGATTCTTACTAAATATCACCCTAACATTATCGTGATTCTTACTAAATATTACCCTAACATTATCGTGATTCTTAATAAATATCACCCAACATTATCGTGATTCTTACTAGATATCACCCTAACATTATCGTGATTCTTAATAAATATCACCCTATTGTGATTCTTAATAAATATCACCCTAACATCGTGGTGATTCTTAATAAATATCACCCTAACATTTTCGTATTCTTACTAAATATCTCCCTAACAATATCGTGATTGTTAATTTTGGTAAATATCATGAATTTTATTTAATACAGTGGAATCCGCTTAATTGGACCACCTCGGGAAATACGTTTTTGCCCAATTAACCGGATGCCTCAATAAACCGGAATTAGATTTTATTATGTAGACATCATAAATCGAAATTTATTGAATATTTTGGGCATATTTTATGTACATACACACTGCAGACAGACTGCAGATTAATTAATCTATGTACCCAAATCGAAATTTATGAAGATTACGCAATAATTAAATGGAAAGGCTTGTTGATGAACAATGAAATTTAATTGTTTGTTCAGATAAGTATGAATAATTCTGTTAATTTGCTAAAAACAGCACTTAAAATAAAGGATATATTGTGTATAATTGGTCCAATTAAGCTGAATGTTGCCCCAATAAAACGATGTCGTTATATTCAATTTTGATCAAAATGATTCCGTTTATCTGCAAATGGCCCATTTAAGCGGATGCCCAAATTATCCGATGGACCTATTAAGCGGATTCCACTGTATTTTAAATCATCGTGATTATTGATTATGTATCATTTTAAAATTATCACAATTTTTGTTGAATAGTTATCGCCTTAAAATGGTCGCAATTCTCGGTAAATATCATCTTAAAATTGAGATGGTATGTTGTATGTCTAGAATTCATATATTTTCTTTAGCTTTAACACTATTGTTTTTAATCCATTTAAAGAATTAATTTTGCTTGTCTTTAAGTTACGTACATAATTTCAAACTTAAAATTTATTTGGTGTAGGCAAATAATGAATTCTTGGCATACCATTTTTTGACTAATAATTCACACAAATGTCATTTCTTCTCTTTAAGTATACTGATTACTTTACGTGTCTGTTTAATCTTGTTAGTTTTACGATGACAAATATCTGCCAACAATTTAATCGATTTCTTATGCCCATGGATAGAGATTTGATCACTTGGTCTCGATACAAGTACCGAAAATAAAAATAAAAGAAAAACAGAAATCATAATCTTTATTTTGGGGATCGTGCCTATATTACATGTGTAATTGATGTAAATACATCATAGCAACAATTTCTAGTTAAGTTACCTACCTATGTAGATGGGACATTTTCCGATAAATTAGTAGAGATGGTGAACAAATGCAAGACTTTGTGGATCCGTCGTGTCAAAAGATTATGGTTGGGGACTACAATTCGACACTTGAAAATTGGCTTGTTGAATTAACAAGTCACAGCCATACTTCTTCTACCTAGAACTTTGGACAAAACTTGGTAATTAAGTTTATGAGAGAAAGGCGAGGTGGCTTCACACACACACACAGAGAAGTAGTAGATACAGCCGGCCGCTTCTTGCCATTCGATTACCGTGCCAAATGCCGGCGTATGAAGCTGCTTGAATAATTAGGTTTTCATCTGTTGTGAGATTAACTATTTATTATGGCCATAAAATAATTCTTGTAAAGTATAAATATTTTTAATTTTTCCTAAGTGAATGCAATATACATACACTGTCATTTAACTATTATTTTATTATTCAACGCTCACATTTATTAGCTACTTTTAGAATAAATATAATTAACTGGTGTTAGTTAATGTACTTTTTATAATCAAATAGGTAACGCTGTTTTGTTTTATTTGGAAATTATTGGGGACGTAGTAGTCTAGAAAACTATTACAAAATTTGGTTTTTGGACTTCGAATCCCCATTATAACATTGCGTCCTTTTCGAGATGACGATTTGTCATGGTATCACAAACGAGCAGCCATCAATTGTAATGACAGACTGTTCCAGATTTTTCTGAGTAATTGTCTGACTTTTTACCAATGGCTCCGACTTTTGTTATGATAACACTATCAAATGCATTTAGTATAGCAGATATGCAGTTATTAATTTTATGTCGGCTATTAAGATTACTATGCTAGTAATTTAAAGTAACTCATTCTCTTTGTTAAAAAAACAAATTATTAGTATACAAATAATTTTTAAATTTGTTTACAGATGTTACAGTAAAACCACGTAAGAGCTATATATCTGTTAAAGCAAAAGTGACCTAAACTTTCCAGAGCAACTAATATGCATGTTAGCAAATGCCTTAGACTTCCGTGTGTTTTAGCAAATGCCCCAGGTTTCGTGAGCAACTGATATATATGCATGTAAGCAAATGCATTGCTTAGGCTTTCCTAAGTAAATGTATATGCATGTTTTATTAAATACTCCAGGTTTGTTGAGCAACTATAGGGTAGAGTGGGACTATTTGGACTTACCTACTACATAATTGCGAATTGAAAATCAAGATTGTACTTTATTTGATATTACAAATTTTTCATTAAAAGTAAATAGATAAGGAATGAAAATACTTTTATTAACCAAAACTTTATGTAAGTATTTATTTCAACAAGCCAATTTTCTAACGTCAAATTACAGTTCTTAACCATAATCTTTTGACACGATGGATCAAAGTTTCGCATTTGTTCGTTATCATTATGATCAAAAATAAAACACAAAATAGGCAAGTGTAGTTTCGGGTTTTATTAAAATAAAATAAAATAAATAGATAATAAAATTAAATCAAACATAACAATAAATAAACTAGAACAGAGATCATAAGTTAAAAATCAAAGAAATAATCAGTTTTCTAAATCATAAATTGAAACATAAGCGGTGTGTATGTTAGAGATTGATCGTTAAAGAGAACCCAGCTGTTTTTCTGCTTGTAGTGCTGGATTCTCTTTAACAACAAATCTCTAAAATACACACCACCAATATTAAGACAACAAACCCACTTATGTTTTAATTTATGATTTAGAAAACTGATTATTATTTTGATTTTTAACTTAGTTAGGATCCCTGTTTTAATTTATTTATTGCCATATTTGATTTAATTATATCTTCTGATTTTTATTGTTTTATGAACTATTTGAATTTGATATTGCTTGAAGAAGAATGGTTTATTTTAGTTTTAATAAAACCCAAAACTTTAGTTGCTTATTTTGTGTTTTATTTTACATATTAAATTTCTTTCTGTATTCTTCAAGATCTACAACGGAGTGTCTTTTTTATTTTTATTTGTTTGTTATCCCTACTAATTATTGGAAAAACTGGGAGCTAGTTGGACACAGATATTATTATAGTACATGAAAAGATTTGCAATAATTGTTACAATAACATAACAAAACATGAATAAACCTGTTCATGAACAATTTCCTCAACAAACAGCACTGGGTCATTAACCGCAGTTGACATTGAAGTCAGTCTTCCACAGATTCATCATTCCAAATGGTGTCACACGAAACAACCATACTCTGTAATTTTCGGTTTTCACTTGGATATACGTGTGAAAAAGATGAACCCAATATTGAAGATCATTGGGGTTTCTTATTTTATTTCGGAATTTTTGCGCATATTCCAGATGAAGTGGCATTGGATGTCTTGCATGCCAACTGGCAACTGGCTGACTATCATCATTTAAAAACAACTTGGATTTCTGAAAATCTAAGTGATTTGCTAAATTTATGAGTGGAAATTAAATATGTTGTAAAATAATCGTGTTATATATAACAAATGGAATCAAACATTGACTGGCTTCTTAAAAAATGCCACAGTAAAACAAATACAAAACTATTATGTTAACCCTAAAATATTTCGAAATTTATTGACAACGGTTCAATAGATTTTTATGACATTTTGCAATCAGGTACTACATTTGGTTGTGGATCTTTTTGCTGTAAAATTGAGCGGACCCCGCCCCCTAAGGTTATCGGACGGCCCTCTGAAAAAGTGACGTTTTAGCCTAAATGGTCAAAATGTACTTTTTACAAAAATATCGTTCAGAGGTCAAATATAGATAAATTGGTTAATATTTCGTGGATATACTATAAACACTCCATTATTTAGCACATATTCCGGGTTTTTCAAAGTATTGATTTTTGTCCATAGGGCGCAACCTAAGAGCCACTTTTAACAAAAATGTGATTAAAAACATACTACCATTGAGTAGACTTACTTTAACGAGATATTCCCCACTTGATTCTTATAAATTTCATAAAAAACATTGACCTGAAAAACTTATGATATTTCTTATGTCAAAAATTGACCACATTATGCAAATCATGTATGTATTTAGACGGGAAGCAAATAAAAATGAATTTGCTAATAAAATTTGAGTGGTGCATTGGAAATACTTTCAAATATATTCAAAGTCAGAAATTGTGGTCCATTGATTTTGGGTCAAAGTTAAAATGGATTTTTCTCAAATTCATGTTTAATTAATTAAAACATTCCAAAATGACTTAGAAACTAATAAAAAAACATTTTGTCAATTTGTGAAGAAAATCACTTTTTAAAAATCAATAATTACAGACTGGCTCCAGTATGGCGGCCCTCAGAAAAGTGAGATATCTAATTTTCTAATATCTTATTTCAAATAGCTTTGTTGTTATAAATCTCAAGTTTGACCAAGATAGGATGTTTCGTTTGGATTTTAGAATCATTTAAGTTATTTTATCCAAAAAAATATCGATTTCATTGCCAAAATATCGATCATGAATAATTTTATCAAAAAATATGGATTTATGTTACTGAGTACCTAGTGGAACTTTAATTTTTGGACCTGATGACATCATCGGCCCCTGGCGCTCGCCACCCTTATCGTTTTAAAAAAACAGAATTCTGACAATGAATCTTTCCAAGTTAAGCTGTAGCAAAGTTCATCCAAGTCGGTCTATGTGAAGTATGATTTTGCTAGGTGACCCTTCCTCCACCCCCAAGGACAACGAAGTGTAAGCTACAATTGAAAAAGGATAGAAATAACTAGCTGAGCTTAATTTTTCTCAATATATTGCGGAAATAAAATTGTCCAACTAGCCCCACTTTATCCTAATGCATATTAGCCATAGAGATATATTTCTATGGTTTTTCCTAGCAACTGTATGACTGTTGGGGTGTACCCCAGACTTCCCTGAATATTTTGTTTTTTCTGCTCAGTAATTGTATGAGATAGGCACGGTTTTTAAAAGTATGTTCTCATCAATTTCTTCTCCAATGTTAACAAATATACAAATGAGTAATAAATAATAGTAAATTAGGTATCATAGTAAAATCAAAACCATGATTTGTTATTTTAGATTTAATACAAGTACCTACTACTTACCTGGCTGATGCAATTTAATATGCGAATACAAAATGTAACTTTTTAATCTCTGAAACAAATACTTTTGAAAATAAATGAAAATGATGCCATGAAAATGAAATGATGACATCATTCCAGAACTTGGTCGTTTTATATATGATGCAACAAAAGGCGAAAAATACTTGAACTGTCACGTAATTAGTGTCAATTCCCAAAGATTCTATAGCACTAGCTGTGCCAATAGGAAAACAAAAATACTCTCTATTTTTTTCTGAATTTTGTCTTGGTCAGTTGATTGAATTAATGACAATTATATATATTTTTTGCAGTAATATACCTAGGTTTGTTTTTTTATTACGACTGCATCGAAATATCTTTGCTATTATCTAATGAGAATAATGATTTCGATACTGAATCCAGAAGTTATTAGCTATACTGAAGTACATAGTAGTTAAGGATAATTTATTTAATGTTTAATGAATATTTACAAAGAATATAAACATACAGGGTGTCCCGAAACTATGTAGTCAGTCATAGTAAAGATAGACATAGACATAATTCGTCAACTGATTTGTATATTCTTACATAGACTTAGAATTTCAATACATAATTAGCCAAACCATTGATAAATAAGCATTTAATTTTGCATGCTTTACAAATCATGGCTTATTTACTATGACTGACTGACCACATAGTTTTGGGACACCCTATATAGATATCCTTTGTATATAATCATTAAACATTTAAAACTGAGAAAATTTGTGTATATTAAAATGGTTCAAGTAACTAATAAAATTATTAATTATAAAGATACGAGATATGTAATGTCCTTAAAAACAGCTGATACAACATTTAGTTAAATAGCTTTAGAGTAAATGCCTTTTAATTAGGTTAGAAGCAAAAGCGGGTCATCAGAAAAGATTCCACTGTATACAAGACCAACTCTGACGTTACATTTTCTCAAAAAATATTGTATGATCGTAAATTGAAAAGATTTTCTATGTATGAAATTGGCCTAAATGACCGATGATCAGTCAATGTTCGAAAAGACAATTTTTTTCTTGATTTGCTGGAAGAGAATGCCATTATTCGTGAAATGTTTACAAGTTTCATGATCCTAAAAATCAGACCTACAATATGTTGATGGTTTCAAAGACTTTCTTGAGCAATCTTATAATCAAAGATTTTCCTTATTTCTCTGTGATCCATTGTTATTTTCTTTTTACTTTTAGCTGACAGATGCAAATGCAGTCCAAGAAAGAAGAGAATTCGTTTCAAGAAATTTTGCAGAAAACAAATAAGTAAGTGCTCACATTTGAAATTTACTATTTTTGTCAGTGAAGTAGTCTGCCCGTTGACAAAGTTGCAGCATCCGTAATTCAGTAGGTATCTTTCATTTTTAGAAGGTTTACAAAATAAATATGAGACCTTTGCATCAGGAGGACCCAATTACTGAAATGTAAATGTAACTGATATATTTATTAAAATAGAAATAGGTGTCAACTATGTATGCCTACATATGTAGCATAACACGCCTAATTTTGCAGTAAAACAGGGTCACTGTAATATAAAAGTTTAAGAATGAATGGTAATAAAACTGATACATTACCTAATAATTTGGTCACTTGTGAGTTACATACATTTACTTTAGCAAGATACCATACCTACCAGTTTTAAATACAGCAAAGCCAACGGAAGCCATAAAAGTGATACTTTATTTTTATTATGCAAGTCGTACAAATGAAGCATCCAACCCACATCATATTGTTCTGCATTCAAACTCAAGCTAGTAGGTAATTGCTTGGTCATTTTTGGAATACCCGTGCATTACTTAGATATAGATAGACTTAATGACGCCTCCGAACTAGCCAGAAACAAATGGCATAATGTAAATAATGGAATGTATGACGTCGTATCTACTACCAGATACTAAAATGACTATAATTGGTAAATTAATATTTAAAACAGTTTCTGTAGGTGATACTTAGATAAGTAGGTTCAGTACTTTATAATTAACAACAAGTTAAGGGAAGTTTTTTGTATATAGATTACCAAATGTTATTACAAAATGTGTTGTTTAGAAATTAGTTTTTTCCTTAGATATTACATAGCTAATTAATTTACCTACACAAAATGCGTATTACATTTTTATGACTATTTGGTTTCAACCATAGAGTCTATGAGGAAATAGAGATGTCACCGTCCCTTATAATATTGATATATTTGTTGCCTAATTCTTCACAAGGCACACCTACCTTCCTACATGTTTTTCTAACAACTCAACTAACACCTAGGTGGGGTTCTTGAAAGAGTGATGTTGTGCACACAGAATTTGATGATCTTTAGTCGCACACCATGATTCGTGTTATCTTAATGCATTAATTACAATTTTACATTTATGACTTGTTTCTTTTTATTATTGAATTTTTGTTGTGTATTAGATAGCAGAGCCATCAAATCCGGACTGACCATTTTTAGTATGCTGCAGCTAGGGTGTAGAACAGATACCTACATACATATGATTACATAGTATTTTATTTTCTTGAATTATTATTGTGAACTTGTCTAATATTTTGTTTGTATGATTTACTTGGTCACAGTTTTAGAATGTAACTTTTGGACATTTTCACTAAATTTAAAGTATGGTTTCTTTAAAAATAACTTAATGATTAATCACAGTTAGGCGGAACTGTTCAATCATTGGCATTCAAACCATAGAAATCGAAATACAGATATGTAAACGACATCTCTGTGGTTTGATTCTCTCCAATAGTCATTTTACAAACTTAGTTACGGGTAGGAATGCGTTTTGAATAAATTCCACGGAACTATGTAGTTAAGTTAACCTTATTATTAAGCTTCTTCATTTATCAATTATGGCATTTCATTGTACTACTAATATCGGCCAGCAAATTTGATTTATTTGAATATTTCTCTAAAAAATACACAGTACTGTATTATAATTCCATTTCTACAGTTGCCGTAGACATCGACATTGTCACTTATAGTCGCACATGTTTTTAAATTGTTCTAACAATCTATTAAGTAAGGCGCCATCAAAATTAGTCAGACAAGGCGCATGCCAATGAACGTTTAATCCATTTTAACACATGATCTATCTAATATTCTATGGTTCTTGATCCTGTTTGTCATACATCATATCTATTTCTTCCTACGCTATCGTTAGTATATTGGCGTGTTAACATGTTCAGGCGAATATAAACCAGTGTAGTTCTGGTCATAAATTAAACACGGACAAATATGTGTTGATCTACCGATTTAATTTTGACCACGAAATCTACTACAATCATAATATGGCTCAGATGCAAAATGGACGACCGTAAAAATGTGTCCAAGCAATGGATTTTTATACCTTGTAAATTTTATAATTGAAGAGGTGGGCTACACGTTCAGCCAAGATGTTAGTTTTTGAAATAGAGAAAATGTTTTCCCGTATCGTTGTAAGTTACCTTCACTGAATTAAATTCCTTTCTATGTAAAAAGTTTAAAAAATATATATAGCAACATTTCATTATTTTTATATATTAAGTGTTTCAACCTACTTGTCGACTACACCTACTAGCATGTTTATAATAATAAAGTCCTATTTTGTGCTTGCTAAAACGATTCTAATTTTGAATCGCCTTGTAAATGACGTAAAAAGTTATTTTACATTGCTTTAATTTTACAATGGGTATCTTAGTTCTATATTCTATGGTTATCAAATTTTAATAACCTTTTATATTTTTAAAGTGAAGTTATTTTTTACTAAAATAATTTTTGTGCTGTTTAAGACTATTTTTTGACCAATAAATAGTTTACACTAATTAATTTGATTTTTGTGTAAATTTATCTCCGATATTATTGCTACACTTTTTTTTTTACCAAAAACTGGTTAAATTAAAGTAGCATAGAGCAAAAGAAATGGAGAAACTAAAAGTGTTCACCAAATATTTGCTCAACCAGTGCACAGCAGACATTCAATTTCAAAACTGAGGATTTCTGAGGAAGAGACTCTACCCAAATATCCAACTATTACAAATCTTGTAACTCATGAACATACATACAAGCGTTTCATCTGTTTTCCATGGCCTGGTGGCTTGAGTAAACTTAGGAACTTTTACACGTTCAGTCAATGTTCAGAGAATCTAAGATTCCGGTTTTTAAAAGATATACGTGTATTTTTAGCCAATTTGATTTGGTTTTGAGATCAGCTAAGAAGTAATGAAATTCAGAAGGATATGGGAGACCATTTTCATGTAGAAAATTCAAAGTTAACCCCATAAAATGTGAAAAAAATTACCTAAATTTATTTGTTAAAAATATGCTCTCAGGGCCTTATTTTTCAAAAACCATTTATGGAAATATCTCCAGACCCACGTAAAATGTCTGGGGGGGGGCTATACATGTTTGTTTTTAAATGTCAAGTTAGATTCCCAGATGACGATGACGATGAAGGGAAACGTGTGTTTATATAGCTTGGACTAGTAGGTTTTCCTCACCAGTCATTTCTTTGGTTGTCTTGATGTCGAATCTCAGTCATGTCGTTGAAAATTTTTAGAGTTGTGAAATTCTTAGAGTGGTGAAACATTGCTACCTCCCGCCACATGTAATATCTGGTCAGTATCCCCCCTCCGACACTGATGATGAGAGTATACAAGTAATAGACGTGGTTAGCACTTTGAATAGACAAATCAGTAAATCATAGGTTCACATGCGTTCTAAGTATATATTTAATTGCTTATAATTAAGAAAACATGTCTGCCTGTTCGAAGATAACTTGGGTTCATTACTCTGATCTGGAGAAAGAATAATAAATTACGATCTTGCTCAATGCACAAATTACCC
>JAUYWI010059734.1:0-16116 GCA_034780595.1 Parotoplana pacifica | reverse complement strand
ATGGTATTAGTAGTCATTCCAAAAAAAGCTGACCCTAAGCCTCTAAGGATAATGCCATGGGCATGGTGGAACAATAGCACTATTACAAGACACTAGATATTAGGTACAAGGCAAGTTACATTGTAATAATTATGAATTTTCTATTTGATGGCAAATTATTAGTAAATAATATTAGTATTAAAATTATAATGCCATTGATTGTGTAATAATTGTGAATTTTCTATTATACTGCAAATTATTAGTAAATATAATATTAGTGTGTTAAAATTATAATCACAGTACTTAGCCACATGGCTAAGGTGTTTTTTTTAAATAATTTAAAAAAATCCTTAGGGTTAGTTTTTTCTTGAATAAATTAGTGTAGTAAAATGTAAAATATATGTGTTAAGAGTCTCGTCATATAGGATTTACACTACACTAAAGTGCAAAATGAAGTTCTACCTTTCTAAAATAGTAAAATTATTGAAATTATATTTAATCAATGTGATAGCCCTGAAGATGGCTGGTTCTCACATTCTTGCAGGGGTAGGGGAGGGAAAGGTGTGATGACCTAGTCATTTATAGTGGGAACTAGAGTCAATTACTCCTGGGAGTGGTCTTCAGTGGACAACCAGTGGACTTGCAATGATGAGCATATCTATCCTCTTCAAATCTTCTATACCAGTTGCGAACAGAGGTTTTAGATACATTTAGCATTATTGCAACTTGGGAAATGCTCCTACCACATTATAGCATTCCAATAGCGCAACCCATTATGACAAGGTTCTTCATTATGAATAAAGTATTAATTGAAATTTGTTACAAAATTTAGATAATAGTACTTTTAAATGATATCTATAGATAACCTAATACCTATAATAATATGCATGAATAATTGTTTTTGAAATTTAAATGATATCTATTGATAACCTAATACCTATAATAATATGCATAGAATATTTGTTTTTGAAATTTCTAGTCAATTGATTTTTATTGATTTTTATATTGAGCCTAGTAAGCTATTTTTAAAATTAAAAATTCCATTTTATTATAGAATTACTATAGCAGGGTGGAACTTCTTTTTGCACTTTAGTGTATATAGCATTTAAAAAAAACTTTCCAGTGATTTCGATTTCAAAATTTAAATAAAAAGAAAAGCCGCAAGTAATATTTCTGTTCCTAACTAACACATATTTCTTTTGTGTCCCCATAAACTTGAATTATCCACACAATTATCGTGCATGAAAACAATTATTAGGTACCTATTTAAAAACAGTAAATGTTCTATTCAAAATGATCTCAAATCTTGTGTATATCATTTACAAAATTATTGAAACCAACACAGTTATGCTTCACTGCATCTTTATAATTAATTTAAATATAAAAGGTAAATTATTTTAGTTAAAATTCTGTAGGTATAACAGAAAAGAAAGTGACCAAAGCATCAGCAATGATTCATCACAACTAATGGTAGCCACCAGGTATGAAATGCGACCGATCTGGTGTTTGAATGGTTGAGTGTTTATTGCAATGCCTACTTGCCAGGGTATTTGCTAACAAAACAATTTGTAATAAAACTGATAAATGTGTCAGTAGTGAAAAGAATTAATCAATATTACATATTAACAAAGTACAATAATCCAAAGGAAACAATCAATACAATTTACGATTTTTTCGCAACATTGTTCAATTGCATATGGTACCCGCCCAATTAGCAAGAATGTACAATAAAACCTAACTGAACTTGAAATGCGGATGTTACATTGTATGTAGAAACTAATCTTAACACTCAAAAGTGCACAAAAATCAATAAAAATAGTAATTATAGCATATAAACGATGATAAAAACGGTCTCATTGGTAGCTACCTCGTTAAACAGCAACTCCCGTCTCTGCTGTTTGTGAAGATCCATTATTTTAACTGCCACTTTTCGTGACGACACTCGATCTGTAGCTAAAACAACCACTCCGGTACTGCCCTCACCAATCTTAGAGAAATCTGATAAAAATTCTTGAGGATCTCCAGGGGTGACGACTTGTTGTAGAGCGTCACGAAACTAAATAAAATAATACCTACAGCGTTCACAATAGACAATAAGTTCAGAAAATAGGATATTTAAATACCGATAAATATATACCTAACATCAATCAATCACAATTTTTTAAAGATATACATACATACGTACATTGCCAATATGTAGAAATGATTTTAGCACTAGCTGAGTAAACATGCGGTGATGAGTAAAACAAGTCCTTTTATTTCATGCTCCAGTTGAGATGTTGGGTAGGGCGGGAGAGTCCCCCTCTATAAAATTTCATATTTTCCCGTGGACCGATGGTATTGACATTTAACATTAGGAAAACTTCGTGATATTGATTCTTTTCACAACTTTAAAAATTAAATAGTGAGTTCTGAATAATTACTTTTTAATAAATATAAACCCGTTGTTATGACCCCTATGACGATATTTTAGATTAGGGGTCATCCACATAATACGTACCCAGAGAAGGGGGAGGGGGGTCAAGCAATAAGCGTACCAATGCGAACAGAAGGGAAGGGGAGGGGGCTTGAATAAAAAGCGTACGTACACAGAAACTCCATCTGGAAAAGTAACCTATAGTGATCCCACATACATTACTATCAGGAGTGGGAAGCACGGATCTGGAAGATTTCGCCCGATTAGTGGAATTACCATCATTCTAATCTGCAAAACGTGATAGAACCAAAGATTTACACACAAAAAAATCGAGATGCTTCCGCCAAACGCTTCAAGGACTACAACCCTGATGTGTATATTACATTGACACTTGCGCTTACAACACATTAATTGGCCAGGACCTGCTTTGACAGCGTGAGTGCCTTTTAATAAAAAACAGGTTTCCAATACTTTTCTTTTGCAAATTATCAACTTTTTCTCTTTTTATGCAAAATTTGCAAATTTTCTTTACTTCTTGCTTTGATATGAAATATACAAACATTTTATATTATTCAGGCAATGATTATGCCTAGCTGATGAGGCCCAACAAGGCCGAAACAGCTGTCCTGGGCTATCATTTGCGAGTAATATAGACAAGTAGTATATTTTTTTAAATCAAAGTATACCTGTTTTTTTATTATTGATAAACACTAAAATTTCAAACACGTTTTGAAATAAAGTTATGACTTATTTTTAATTGGCTTACTAGGAACAATTACCAAACCGTGATTCTGATGCTTAACAATTAAAAAAAAACATTAACGTCATATGACCAAAGATATCGATTAAAAAATCGATCTTTTTATTTGTTGTTTTGCATTTTCCCTGGTGATTTTTCACAAGGTATCAAATTTCATGTTGTGTGAAACCGAGAAGGAGATTCGTGAGTCTCTCAAGGAATAATGCAGGAAATGAATAAAAGATATTTAAATATATTTAAACATGATAATTAACTATCTTTGAAACGAACATTTAGATTAATTGTTTACGAATCTATCAGATTGAATAAGCAAACATGACTTTAGATGGTGTCTGGGGTTTGCCCCCCAAAAAACGACTTTTATGGTTTTGAGAGGTAATTTGGAAGGAAATGAAGGGTATGGATTCAATAATTAAGGAGTTTGCGTTTTAGAAAAATGACCCATTTAGCCTCCAAAATCCCGGAAAAGAACCATACCTGATAAGGTCTATTTTATTATAAGCAACTCACCATCTATCATGGAGGGCTCAAGGGAACCTTTAAGAGCCTGCTTTGCTTCATTTAATTCAGAAGTAGCGATGCACGTTTTCTCTTCCAGGAGTCCCCTCCAAACTGGTGACAACTGGGTGTCGATGAAGTCAACCAAGTTATCCCGAGTGATGGGCGTCGTCTCGGGGAGTGCTCGTGATATGTACAACACTGTCGCATCACCGTAGGAGGAAACGTGGCAGTCAAATGGACTAAATTTAAACACAAAAGATCATCGAAACTGCACAGATCGATGAAACAAAAACAATAATCAAAATAAAAGTTACTTCGGAATTAAAAATGCAGGAGTTGTTCGATATGAGATGGAAATGGCATGTCAAGTTTTATTTCACAGTTGTTTTGACAGAAATACTTTGGGATTTGGCCACACCAATATGGTCACGTGATTCTATTTGAAAAACTGAAGTTTGGCCATATAATAAAATTTTAAATTAGTTGGCGAAAACGTTTGAAATTGGGATCTTATGAAGTTCAGATTGTACCATATTTTAGCCGGAATGTTAGTCAAAATCAATCAACAAGTAGGATGACTTTCTATCTTGCAGCAGTTACTTAGTGATAGTTTATCTGTACCGCGCCACCCTGCAGAATTCGTTCCAACTTCCATGAAAAAAAATACGGATATTCACATAGTCAATGGAGACAACACACATCAGAACAATATGCCATAAGTTATTCGCTATTTGTTTGTTGCTAAAGCCCCTTTCATTAGACACACCTGGTGCTTTTCTAGCACTTAACAATTTAAATTTGATAGAATAACAATGACAATATGTAACGAGTGCTTAATTTAAACTAAATGAAATTTAAAAAATGCTCTACAGAAAAAATATGTAGATTGTGGGTTAAAAGTAGCACGACAGTTATAAAGAATGACAGGCAATGCATAATCCATAAAAACACCAAGAACATTGGTCGAATTGGGAGCAGAAATTTCAAACGAGTTTTCAATTGTAGACAGTAAAAAGGAATTATGCGCATCTGCATGTGATAATGTTCTCAAAAGAATGAACTTGTGCATAGAACAGAACGGTTTGCAGTTTGAATATTTAGTGTAGATTGCGGTTCGTTCCTACACTTGTAATTAGATTTTTAATTTTAGATTTGCATTGTACTGATCATGTACTTCATGTAATTAAAATTCTGCAAGTTTGTTCCCATCTTTAGATGGATAAGAACCTGTGGAAGAGTAAGTGTTAAATGGAGTAGACCATAACAGACCCATAACACTTGCAATAAGCCGGTAAATGGAGCTGTTGTTTGTCTTTTGGTTCCAAGGGCGCCCATTAGATATTTTGGAGCGCTGTACCAATAGGAACTATGCGAGAAAAACTGCTTTCTGCGACATAGATAATCTTGAGTTTATTTAGCTAACCATAAAATAAGTGGCCGTACAATTATTTAATTGTTTAATTTGCACTTACCCGTTCTTTGCTCTCATTAATAGGACATGCTTCAATATGGAGGTTACGCCAGCATGAGGAACATTGCCGGGCACTGACAAGGGGTAGCATACAGCAGCAAGTGCAGGTGTTATATCCACGTTGAGCTGAAATCAGAAATAGTAAGAATTGGTTCATTTTGATCCAAGACAAAACAGACAACATTTTTGTGTCAAAAATAATAACATCTTTAGATAGAATAGCGGTAAAAATTAACTTAATGATATTTCTTGTGTTATTATAATTTGTTTAAATAAATTTATATAACTTAAGCACATGAGCTAATTCAGGCAACAGAAGAAACTTGGAATAATCTCAATTGTAAAGTAAAAAAAACAGGGATGATCAAAAATACAGAAATTTTTTCATTTGACAGCGGTCTTGGTTTGAAATATTAAATATTTAAGCGCCATGAATTGGGGAAAAACACATTTTTAAATTACCAAAAAGAGATAATAAGCTATGTAATATGTATGCACTACTTCAGAGCGTACCGCCGAAATTTCCATTCTACTGAAAGAAGTACACAATGGGAGTCGTGAGTCAGCCCCAGAGCAATTCAGACAATTTTCACAGGGCCAAAAGTTTTGAAGTCTCAGTTCTGACAAAATTTCGAGTAAGAAATATGGAACCACCACCCTATTGTGTATTTAAGTCGACTACAAAATAATGACAATTTCCCAAAACCGCACGAAATAAATCATTGTAAATTTCTGAAATTCAAAGAATCTCCTGAAACTACTAGTATAATAAATAAAGAACAGCTGCAGTTTTCCTTGCCTCACACAAGAAACAAATGCAAAAGCTCTAGCAAGCAAAGATAACAACTTTTCTGGCACCACTTACCAGGCGTATGACTCCAGCAAAAATGGGATGAGAGCGATCTGTCTGTGACAAATTCTTATCAATATCTGAATTCGTCCAACTTGGAGGCAGCTTTGAAGATGCAGCAGACTTGATAGATGATTCTAGTGAACTCAAAGGCACACCATACCCACTGATTAAGCACCGCTCTGGTCTACAACATAATATGTAATTACTTATAAAATACTTAACTATGGTTTTAACAAACGCAAATCTCATTAGATTTGAGCATATTTATAATTCCATGGACCACATCATAGAAATACCTAGCCTATCTACTTCCTAAAATATAGTTTATATTAAATACAAAATGTTGCTTGTCTAAATTTTATAGGATCATCAACAAGTAATAAAGTAAAATCTGTTTTAACAAGTTCAAAATTTATCTGGGTGACTTCAAATTAAAAAGTATTAACATCAATGGGATTGAGCAAAATTAAAAATCCCGGAAAACACCTGCTGTTGGTTATTTTTTGCCCCCCCCTCCTATACAAGATAATTTTATTGAATATTCTATGTTTTAGTAAAAGTTGGAATTTTGTTCAAAATATTAAAATCCCTGAATAAAAAAGTGGGTTTTAGATTTATAAAAAAATGATTTTAGACCTGATAATGTCTCGCGATATCAAACTCAAGCCCTTCAACAACTTTTAAAAACAGATTTCATGTTTGAAAACAAAATCACAATGACTGCATGCCATAGCTACGGTGCAATGTCTGCTGGATGATATTTTCAACTTACTTAAAATTAGCTTGTAGATAATTGACAACATGTTCGTAAGTAATGCCCTCCTGTTGACTGGCCTTCTCAAGTTCCACTGCTGTACGATGGAAAGGCAAACCGAGAGTGTTACTACTGTAGCTGGCTCGCCAAACCGCTTCTTCCAACCAATCAGTGGGCGACAAATCAGTCGAAGTCACTGGATGACTCATAGATGCAATATCATCGCGAGAAAAATTTGGTTGAAATATAGCCTCCATCAGAAGATCTGTTAACTCAACAAAATTAGAAGATTTCCCAGACACTGCAAAATGAAGCCATTTTCTTGAGAAAAAAATCGATATATTTTTAAATATCAGTGTCTATTTTTTAAAGAAATAAACAACTACATTTAGCTTACAAACTCAAATACTGAGAAATAATTTACCAATAAACAAGGTATTGACAAACACAATAAAATAATAAAGATTTTTTTTCTTGGATTATAGTTTTAACTAGTCATAATTTTTTTTTAATCACATAACAAACATATTGAACAAAGATGTGACACTAAAAAAATCAAAATCAAAAGATCTAAGATAACAGTAGGTAGTGATAAGATTGACAACTTTTCCATTGCCTATGACATTATAAAATCATATTTTAAAAATATTAAAATGAGTATTCAACTCAATGATTCTAGAGTAGACATTATTTAAATTTATTCATCTTACAGACACAGCTTTTTCAAATCTCAATAGCTTTGAGTAACAACAAAAAAAACGATTTTTATTTCGTTTAAAGTAGCACGTTTCGAGTTTGATTAAATAAATAACAATCTACATATAGATATTCAACAATAAATTTATGAATTACAAAGAATATAGAGATTTTTAAACTGATGAACTTCTTTTGAAAATACTGCATCTCCTCTTGAAACACCTTTTTCCAACACAAGTTGTACATACATATGTACATACATGACTAAAACAGCCACCTTATTCTTCAGACACCAACCAACATTATATGATTACTTGGTGTAGCCTAGATTGTAAATCAATGAAACAAATTTTAGATGATTATTTTGTTATAGAAGATACTGTTGCTGCTAAATTAGTAGTTGATGCCGGGGTGAATGTTTTAAACATTTTACTAACTGTTTTCTTATTGTATTTTAAATAAACATATATACGAAAATAAATTTTGTGACAACCTATTTCTTAGTATGTGAACAAAAATTGACACTTATAATTACTATGGAAATATACACTTTGGTATTGCATAATGAATAAGAAAATCAAATGACAATGGATAGTGCAAATTTTTAATAACATATGTAGATGTATTTTTAAAAATAAAATACAGCCAATCTGAATAGTGCATCTTAGCATATGTGGTAGCATTGTAACAAATTAACTTACCTATCCAATTGACAGTTAAGAGATGCACCAATTTTCTCAATTTCTTTACTTAATCCAAACGGTGTTGGAAACTTTGTAGATGACTAAAGATAGAACATTACATTAAAAATCAATTATTGGAGAAGGTTTTTAATATAAAAATGGTAAATTTTTCTTTCTTTCTGAGAGTTGAAAACCTATGTACATTTCAAGAGGGTACACATTCTCAGATTACTCAAAAACAACTTAATTGATTTGAATGTAATTTGCCAATAGATCATCAAATTATCTTATGGATCTTTTGATGTATTTTTTGGTCTGATCTGAATCCCCCCTTTATGGTAATGAGATGGCAAATGCACTTTTTACAAAAAATTCAATGCTGAGGTAAAAAAATGACCAGTGATACATATTTGCAAACATCTCGTTATTTAATATATATTCTGGCTTTTTAAAAATAATACATTTTGTAACCAGGGTGTAACCTGAAAGCCAAAGATTTTTGAAAATTTTATTTTTTATTTAAATAAAACGTGTTGAATATAATTTCTTTAAACTCCAGAGAATTGTTGACTGCCTAAACTAATGGTGAAAATTTCATTAAAAAATATTGATCCAAACAAGTTAATGAAAACTTTGGTGTCAAAATTAACCTAAATTATGAAAATCCTATATATGTAGATAGGGTAAAAGATAATAAAATATTAAAATTCCAATGGAATTCCTTAATATTTTGAATAACTAGTCTCTATGTGATATATAATTAGTGTGCCATGTAAAATAATCAGTAGATCTACCTAAAGTCCAGAATTGAGATCCACAAATTTTGAGACCAGACCCCAAGCCAATGCATTAAAAATCAATTTTCCATTTAGAGTCATAAATTTAAAATAATCAACACTTTTAGAAGAAAATATTTTTTATGGACTGGCCCCAGTATTTAACTAAATATTTAGTTAACACAATTTTCTGAGAATTTGTTTCTAATGGCTCTCAAATTAATATGCCAGGATTATTGAATTTGATTTTAAAAACATTGTTGCAACTTTCATAAAAAATCAAGAAATTTTAAACTAACAAATTGATAATCAACATCATTATTTTGGATAAGTGCCAATATTTAATCCAAATTGAACCTTGGGATGTATGCAAACTAGAAAATGTCAAATTTCCTGACTTGATGATGTCATAGAACTGCTGGGTATTTCTTTATTTGCCATGGAGCATGTGTCCACAAAATTTAGCCAATCAGTCCATGAGAAATATGGTAGTTTAGGGTGAGGGGTATCACCCCTTCCCCTGAAGTCTACCAGATATACAAAATGTGAAGTCTACAATGGGTTAACAATTTTAAAAATCAAACAGAATAATACCAATCCAAAATTGGCCTTCATAATAAAATTTTTGTTTTTTAATTATATTCCAAGTAGTCAACTAAAAATTTATTTAAAAAACAATTTAAAAGGAAAAAACAGTTCTAAAATAAAAAAAGAACTGTCTTGGATTATAAAATGATGTATAACTAAATAAGTACTTTAGTGAAATGTAAACAACAATAAAAAAACACTTACTCTAAAACTAATACCATGAATCACCTGAGCAGTACCACTAGGAAATGCAGATTCATATTGGATACCTGCTTCTACAGACACTATGAAATGTAAAATAAGAATACCATAAAAAACAGATCGAATTGTCTAAGTTATTGGATATTTAGAAATTGTTATGTATTTATATTGTATATTTATCTATCTAAACATCACATCCATATAATGTTGTAGATACCAATGAGGATGAAAACACCAATGAGGATGAAAACACATGCAATGTTAATTTTTTTTTTATTACTAATACCTGCTTTTCACTAAAATGATTTAATATTCTACAAATATATAATAATTTTATAAAAACTAAATTGATATTTGTAATGAATAAAATACACCATCTTGAAAAGTTATTCCAAAGGAGCCTAATATATTATATTTAGCCTAATTAATTTTTCAATTTCCACTACCACTTCATAAAATATAGATACCTTGTAATCTGCAAGTTTTCTGAATATAGAATTTTCATTGGAAAATGACTATTATTTTCGTGTAAAAGCATGCTCTTCTTATATTTCATTAATGCCTTATAAGCAGTACATATATTTATAAAAATACAAAAAAAAAGAATAAAGCTGTAAATCTACTTTTCATGACAACTTATTAATTAATTAGTAAGAATATTACCTTTCAGGCAACACACTTCATTTAGTCTGTTATCACCAACCAGTTGGAAACCAGCATTTGTGTTTAGTTTATTTAATGCAGTTGTATGAATAAACCTATGAAATATTCTTGGAGGTAGTATAATATTATTATACATAATTCACATCTAAAATAAAATATTTTCTATTAATAAATTTTAAAGATAATTATTAGCCAAACAATTATAAATAATGATGATTTTTTTAAAGTAGGAATTTGTAATTCAAAGTCAAATACATGAATTCATTGGTTTGGTCAGTGTGTTTAGTTAGGTAGTGTCCATTAAAAATGCATTCTTGCATTTCTAGCACATTTCTTCAAGATTCTTAAAGAAATTTACTGGAAATGCAAGAATGTGAAGTTTTTCAATTGATTTGTAAGTTTTGATTGCTTAGGGTACCTACCAAGAATAATTTGTTAGTCATGGTGCAGTGAAACTAATATTTAGTTAAAATAATACCTGAACAATGGCTATGTGTTCAGTGAAACTATAGAAGTATGTTAAAAGTAAAATTTAAACCCTCTATTAGGGAAAAAAAACAATATTTTCTGAAATGGTCAATATTGAAAATGTTAATCAGTTAACATCTCTAAGTAAGTACTGACTAATCATGCAATATATACATATCTATTTGCTAACTAACCACTACCAAACAAAACACTACTTAATAAATAAAAAATGTTTTTCTGCCTGATAAACAATATCCTCAGAAAACAAAATTCAGATGCAGGATATGCAATAAGTATTATGCAAAATACATAGATCTGAAATACAAATCACAATTAGCAGAATGGGATTAAGTTGAGCAATACTAAAAAATACTGAATAAAAAATTATGAGAAGATATTGGAGCATGAGGTCAGGAAGGGTAGCCATTTAGGTAAATGTGTATATTGTCACTCAGAAAGAACCACACACATGCTAGATACTTTTCATAATGCATACATTTTCATTATGTAGTGTAGCATACATACACTTACATGTAGAGAATATGATTTCTTCATTGTATTTTTTCCTCCCATTCCTGCTTTTTTACTTTCTTTATACTCCCTCCCCCTTTTCTTCATTTCCCCTCCCCCTTTTCCTCTTCTCCCTTTCTTTCTACCCCTTCCCCCCCTTTTGGGAACATATCCTCCCTTGCTCAGGTATGGTCCAGGAACCAGGTAGAGTTTGGTAATGGGAATAAGATTACAAGGGTTATCTATTTGAATAAGTAATCTTGCTACATGTGTGTGGTAGTGTAGCCTACATGATCCCTAAAATGGCCCTTCTAATATTAAAGTCCTTTCTCTCAAAAGAATCAGATTTTTCATGATTATCCAATTGGTCTAATATTCAAGATTCTGACTGCTTTTGATGTTACAAGCAATTAAAAAAGTTGGTGTTGTCCTAGAAGCACAAGAAAATTATATATGTAAACATGCATAAATTACATAAATTTATAAAAATAACATAAAATATTTTAAAGAAAACCCATTTCCAGTGGATGTTGGATCACACCATTAAAAAAAATATTTACTTGTAAGATCAACAGCAGTGAGTAGCCTGAATTATAGACCAATTAGATAAATGAAAAATATGATTTCTGTGAGGTAGGAATTTAACAGTAGAAGGGGCAATTACAGGCTCCTGTAGGTCACACCCAAAAAGAAAAACATCCAGTTCTGACTAGTAGGAGGCCAGGACTAACATATTCAGATAACTAAACCTTGGGACCTTAATCCCATCACCAAACCTTACCTGGCTCCCAGACTATCAGCATCCAAAATTGAGTTAGAAAGTGAAAACATTTCAGATGGATATTTTCATGACCTAAATTTTGCTTCCAAAGCACCATAATATGGTTCTCAGACACTTAAAAATCAAAGACAAAAATTCAATTGTTTAAAAACTGTAGGCTATGTAAACTAAATTTGGTAACACTGGATAGCAAATTTGATGTCCTGGACATGTATGTCCACATAGCCACCTACATCCATTCAAAAATGTAAAAGATATTAATTTCAAAAGGGGCCAACAAGCATGTCAGTTAACTGACACTTATCTTATCATATGAATTTGATCAATCAAAGTTAATATCCAAAAATGACTGATCCCATCATCAATACAGAAATAAGATGTGCTTTCATTATAGATAAATGTTTAGAGTGTCCACAAGTTATATCAAATGAGGAAGCTTCAGCTAATAATACTGTGAGATTTAGATGATATGGTCAAATCTGTAGATGCAAGCAAACATATTTATGGAGAAGTCTACAAATTGATTCAACTGATTTTAATTATACCTGTATCAGCAACTCCCAAAAGATAACTAGAAATAAAATTTAGAAATAAAAAGAAGAAACATTCTTGAATAAATTTATGTTAAGAGGAGGATTATGATTTATAAGTAATAAAATTTTCTTAATTTTACAGTCAAAATCACTATTACCAGATGGAACAACATAAAAAAGTTTACAGTGAAATTATCCCTACAAGTAGTAAGTTTAATAAATGACTACTTATTAATAGAATTGTTATTTTCATTCTTATGTCCTAATGCTCTCAAACTATGGTGACATATTGTTTCCCAAGATAAAACAAGTCAGCATTATGTAAACAGAAAAAATTGTAGATAACCTTAGATTTAAGAGTAATTAAAGTTCTTGATTTTAACAAAAAAATATTTAACTGTAAACAAATTAGAAAACAATAGAGATATCAATGTTAAAAACTTTTTAAAATGAGAGAAAAGTTGTTTATAAAAAATTAGTGAAGGTTTGCTAAAATATGTAAAATATACAAAATTATTAGTATACATATCTATAGGTTGAACTACAAATTAAAAAAGAAAGTTAATAGACATATATTTTTAAAAATAAGTTCTAGTTTAGATATTTCTTTAGTAAACTATGGCCAATGGAAGCAACAAACATAAGCTCAATGAATAAGATATGAAATTAAACCAAGTTTCCATTTAAATGGACAAAAAGTACCAACATTATTTTTCTATAATTGAAATAGTACACTTATTGGAAATAGAGAGCAGTAGACACAGATTCAAATGTAAATTTAAATTTCTGTGAGAATTATTATGCATGTTAAAAAGGTTTATAATTGCTATTGTTAATAAAAACCCAAAAATCAATAAATCTTAAATACAGATTAAGTTTACAGTTAAGTTCTAACCATTACTATTCTAAATGGAAAAAGTTAGTCCCTTGGGGGACCCTACAATTATGTCAGCAATAACCAAAAGTTATGTGAATAATTCTTGAGGAAAAGGTAGAACAAATTTAGAATCAAGAGAATACATGTAATTGCTAATAATATCAATGGTCTCTCCTAAAGGTACATCAGTAAATAAAGATTCAACATCAAAAGTATTTAATTTATTGTTAGATGAAAAGGTAAAAGCAAACAACTTATCTTTCATTTTAAAAATTCTTTAGATTTTGATAACTCCCACATTAGTTTGATAGCATTAGAACATAAGAATAGAAATAATGCTTCTATTAATGGTCATTTAATAAACTGTATTACTTGTAGGGATAATTTCAGTTTAAATATATATATTTTTCATCTTGTAATGGAGATTTTGAATATAAAATTATAATCATCCCTTTAACATCAAATTATTTAATAATGGTTCTTTTTATCTCAAATTATGCTAATCTGTTCTGGCTGTTTAGGTCTGTTTTCCATTGATTCTGAGTTTCCTCCTTTTTATTATAGATACAAATTTAAAATTGTTTTATGATGAACTCTATTTATTTTATATTTGTACTACCAATTTAATTAAATTAAATTTATCAGTTAGATTAGTTTATTTGTAAAATATCAAAACATGTTGAAATAAACAATTCTACAGTATGTTGACTTTTATTTATCTATAATATTTTCCTTTATCTACAATATTTTCCTTTTAAATAGACAGCCTTTACTTATGGTAGGTAATAGATGTTAATTTATAGTTGTTTATTAAATTTGTTAAGTATTTTTTTAGGTAAGTACCTACCTATTATTATTAGGGATTATTATATA
Organism: Parotoplana pacifica; assembly: GCA_034780595.1. Taxonomy (NCBI): domain Eukaryota; kingdom Metazoa; phylum Platyhelminthes; order Proseriata; family Otoplanidae; genus Parotoplana; species Parotoplana pacifica. The sequence goes on along the minus strand of JAUYWI010059734.1, from coordinate 1,733 downwards.
GCTTGTTTATGTCAAAAACTTTAAATAAGCACTATGGGTAAAAAATCATAAAAATGAATACTGTTTATTTTGTTACTCATCAATGAAATATAAATTTCTGAGTGAATAAAATACACATTATGAATAAATGATTGAAAATATAAAATAAGTCATAAAATAGAAAAATACATAGGAATTAAAAAAGATTTATATTGATTCTTTAGAAATTACAAAAGGCATTTTCTGTTATTGAGCTAGAATATTGATTTTTAGAAAAATAAAAATACAGCATGTCTTTTTATGTTATGACAAACAAGAAATAGCCTTTTACAATATTTTGTAAAGTTTTCAACAAGTTATATAATTTGGAATCAAAATAATGAATACCTACTTTTTAGAAAATTGTTGAGTTAATCATTTTGTGCAATGCCTTAAAATAATATATAAAAATTATGAGTATATAGTTACAAGCAAATATTTAGAATTAATCTCAAATATTTTTTACACACTGTTTTCATGACTTAGTTTCATGATTATTCTTTTATTAGATGTACCATAGTCAAATTTAATGAGGTAGCCACAGCTTGTCACTTGACCAATAATAACCTCAATTATAGCACTAAATTTGTTTTTGATACATTTGCATTTTGAGACTCTAAATCTTGCCCACCCATAACATTTGCCAATCATTACAGACATTAATGGAAGAACCAAACAAAAATTGCTATCTAATATTTTTTCAGACTTTTAATAAAACTAACCATCAAACTTACCTAATATATTAGTATGAGATTTTAACCAAAATGAAAGATGGCTTGTAAAAAATTAGAAACAAATCTGAATATATTTTTATGGCATATTTTTATTATGAGCACCTATATTTTTTAAAGAATTTTTGCTAATTTATTATTATTTTAAATTCATGTACTATATTTTATTTTTTAATTATGTGAATGGGTAATATAAGTGTCCAAAGAACATTACACAATGGGCAAGTGATCAGACTTGAGTAGAGAATAATTCTCTGCTGTAGAAGCTTTGTTGACAGCAGGCAATCTCACAGTATGACAAATTACCACACAATGTTCTATCAGTACTGGAAGTGTCTCAAACATCAAGTTTCGAATGAATGCCAATGCACCAGGACCTTCACAAGCTGGTAGGTGTGGTACAAAATGTAAAACTACAGTACAAGATGATCACACAATGGTTCGTTGGATAAGGCAAGAGCCACTTTTAACTGCTAATCAGATCTCTGGTCAGCTCTCAGAAACAACTAATGTCAATGTCTGTGCTCACACAATTCAAAGACACCTGTAGCAGATGGGCTGTACTTCAGTGAAGCCTCATTGTGTCCCAAAGCTTATGCCGGCAATGAAGAAGAAGCGCCTCCAATTCGCCAAGGATCATGCACATTGAACTGTTGACAATTGGTGGAGTGTCTGCTTCAGCGATGAGAGCACATTCGAGTGCCAGATGGCAACCAGACATTGTGTGTGGCAGACTCCAGGTTCTCCTCCCCCAACAAGCCAGGTTGTCAAACCAGTGTTGCCACTCACAAAATTACAAATAATACTGCTGAAGAAAAAAATACCACCGCTAACATCCCTGTTTCAAATTTTAGAAAATCTGAAAACTTAAACTTTTTGTAATGCTTCGGAATAAAATTAAAAATCATTCCTCTTTAAAAACTATTACATATCAGAATACAGTATATTCAATGATTAATTTACACCAAACACATACTAAAAACC
>JAUYWI010059723.1:0-16117 GCA_034780595.1 Parotoplana pacifica | reverse complement strand
CCGTCCCTAGCAACTGTTGGCGTGGTGGCCCATGGATACGGCCCTGGTGACCATGATGTTTGTCTGTTGCAGAAACAAGAGAACAAATGGCGCGAGGTGCTGGTCGATGTTGACAGGACTGATGGACCAATCAAACTGCGATTGGTTCTCTCAAGATTTGAGACTGCGGCTTCCTCCAACTATCTCCCGGTACGTACGTGGTCTATTGGGACCGTTCGCTATCTGAGACAGTTATTGGGACACCGTTGAGTCTTTAGACTCGTGTGAGACGCTTGGATTCGGCCCCTAACTGTTGTAATTGTGTCTCTGTGTGCAGCTTGTAGATGCGGCTGAGTTGGAGAGGAAGATGCACCTGGAGCTGTGTCCGGAGGCGGGGGCCGTTGTGCAGAAGTTGGCCCAGCGAGTGAGGGAGAGCGGGCAGTCGTGTGCCCTCCTGGCTGATTATGGGCACTCAGGAGAGAAGGTAGACACGTTTCGGGTAAGTTCAGCTCGAAACTTGTAGAAAGTTTTAATTTTTGTATAAAAATTAAATATTCTGTACCACATTACTCACTAGTAGTATATTGAATAAATAAAATAAAATAAGCCTTAGCCTGGTGGTATGATTTTATTTTGTACATTTTCGAGGCTCTGCCTCCTTGTTAAACAAGTTTAAGAGTGAAAACAACAAGTGAAATGCATTGGAACATAGAACGATCAGTTACAGGTCTCATTGTGTCTGCGTGGATAGTTCAGATAGAGATTTGGGTACAATAATCTAATATCGCCAAGTCTGCAACTATCGAAACAAAAATCATCAACTGCAGAAGAGGCCAACATTCCAAAAGCTACACCACCACCTACAATTCTGAACTCCCACGGTTTCACCCCCGCATAAAGACGCACCGAACATTGAGATCCCGACCTATCGTTTCAAATTCTGGTGGACCCACAATGAAGATATCGATCGCGTACCTCCTTTGTAAACTCCTTACTCCACTTCTCAACGACGTCCCCGCATACCTCTCCAATAGTTCTGAACCAAATACTACGGGGAATCAGCCAACTCGACCAACAAACATTCAAAAAAAACCACAATTACCCCCTCAGTTTAGATGTTGCTTCCCTGATACATCTGTCCCACCACAAGAGGCCGCCAATCTTCTGAGACAACGTCTTAACGAGAACCCCGAGTCTGCGCTCCACTCAAACCCCAACACATCATCAAACTCCTAACCATCATCTTAAACAACATCGTGTTCCAATACAAAGGCCATGGGAAACTCAACCTCAGGTTTGCTCGCCATTTTATTCATGAACAACATTGAGAAACAAGCCCTCAACAACAGAACCGCAATCGCTTTATACAAAAGACATGTAGACGACACCTTCCTCCTTACGACCAATCAAGTAGAAGCGAATTCTTCCTTCAAACAACTCCATATGACCCATCCAAATATCAAATTCGAAATTGAACATCCTGACTCTACTATCTCAATTTCCCTTCTGGACTTCTCTGTCACAATCAACCGAGACGGTTCTTACACCAAAGAAAGACATCATCGCCAACTACACTTCTTCACTTCCCAGGAATACCAAACTCAACATCCTAAACAATGAGTTTTTCTGACATCATGAAATTAAATGGATATTCTACAAAATATCTCCAACACACGTAGCAATTCAAATCACAACGACACCGATAAAGGGAAACCGTTTTACTTCAACTTCCCATTTTTATCCGATACAGTCGACCGCAAAATACGTAAAATCTTCACAGATATTCCAAACTCAACGTCCCCAGATACCGAAGATCTCGTGCCCTCCGACAAGCGCTTCAAAAGGCACGTGATAAATCCACTTGCCCACTGCCAACTTGTCCTCTCAACAATGACCGATGCAAAAACCGCAATGTAGTATTCCACCAACTCACTTGCCAGAAATGCAACAACTTTTACATTGGTAGCGGTATAGGACCCCTCCACTATCGACTTAAAGAACACTACACGGACAAAAAGAGCTCAGTCAACCAACACCAATCTACCTGCCAATCGTCTTCTGATGTCAAGATCATCCACAGAGACACCGATCGAACTATCCTTCGATTCACAGAAGCCCTCTCCATCGAAGAACTGAACCCATCTTTAAACAACAGAGACAAAAGAGAAGAATTGAGGACTCTTTTATTCTAACTTTTTGTTTATTAACATTCTTACACAATTCATCCTTTTGCAATCTCTGTTTCTTTTCCACCCTTTCTCCTTCTGTGTTCTCCATCTCTCTCTTTGTCTTTCTTTTATCGTTTGTTTTATTTTCTCTGCTTTAGTTACCTATTAATGTATCCAATTCTCTTCCTGAATACAATGATTACGTATAACTGATCGTTCAATGTATATCTTGTTGTTTTCACTCTTAATCTCGTTTGACAAGGAGGCAGAGCCTCGAAAAGTTACAAAATAAAATCATACCAGCAGCAAAGGCTTATTTTAGTTTATTTAACTTCTATTCTTATAATTAATAAAGTTGAACAACCAAATTGATGATAACATCTCCGAATAGGAACGATATGTTGTGCGCAGAGTTCGGCAACTGAAGCAACATCGATCAATTAATAATACCTGGACATTATGAGGGGGAAACAGAAATTGACAAATCGCTGTGTCTGCGCACAAAACGTGAGCAACACAAAAGCCAGATGTGCCAGGAACACCCCTCTCAAACAAGACACAGTGACATTTGTTGCGATGTGTCGGTCGGAAAAGAGATAGGATGACATCAAGAAAGCAGCTCATCTCATTAATATTCAGAATGCAAATTAGTGAAATTGTTCTCTCTCTCTCTCTCTCTGGCTGTATTTCATATCGATCTCTATGATTTGTTTCTTCAATAATTCGCATAAATAATTCACTCAGTAAAGAGTGTTTTAATTATCAAATGTCTGTGTTTGTCGGTGAAACACCAGCAACGTAATAAAATGGCGCAGTAAAACATAATGTGAACAATAAACTCACGACACGACACGACACGACACGACATTGCAATATTCAGCTATCGAATACATCAAACACGGCTGTAATGCAAATCTCTAACTAACACTAATTTATGAATGTCTATGGCGCAGATAGATACATCGCTCATTCTCCAAGTATGAATAAGTATTCCTGTTTGTTTGTGTTTTGTTATTTAAATATGATTGCTCTGAGCCAAATCAGTCGCACTTACAGATGTCGCTGATTGTCCCAGCGCCCGAAGCAAAGATCAATGCCGCCCGAGAAGGCGATTTTCTGGTCGACAATCACCAACTTCTCGTGGTGCGCCCAGAGCAGAACACTGCCCAGCAAGTGATCGGGATGACGCAACACCTACAGCACAAACAACAGGTATTACAACTGTGGTAGCCACTAAAAAACAATTAAGTCTATTTAATATCCGGTAGGAAAAAAATAAGACAAAATCCTCTCATAAACTAATTTATCACTGCCAGGCGCGGATCCAGGAAATTTGAACATGTTGGGTCCAGCCTAGGAGTGGTGCCACAGTACAACGTGTGTCAATGTTCTTTACTCCCAAAAATAATTACAGAATTATACATTACGGTATCTAAGTCCACCGTACATGACTGTTATTAATATTCAATCAAAAGTAATAGAATTACAAAATAATTTTCTCGGGTGCAACTGCACAAAGGTTTTTATTATTGAGTTCACATCCACCTTCAGTGCAGTTTTGTAGTGCACATTCATGAGGGCCAACCCTGCTAGCCTGCTGTCCAGCATTGTCGAGCGCACAGAAACCTTTAACCTCTTCAGAGTGCTGAAACTGCACTTGGCTTTGCAGATGGTCACAGGGAGGGTGTAGGCAATGAGGAGAAGTTGTCTGATGTTGCTGAATACATCCACATCGGCTTCTGCAATGCAGCAGTGTAATGAAGCAGGTTCTGCTGTGCTGCACTACTCTCACTTTTGCCTCCACATTTGGAGTTTGTGGAGGAGGCCGTGCAGACTTGGGAGATCAACTTCCCAGAAGAGCAAGTTCTGTTCCAAGTCCTTGAAGTCTTTGACCTCCTTGATGATGGCAGGCAGCAGCTTGAAGAGGCTCGCCACGTGTGCATCATCCTCAGCAGTAAACCGGCTCTTCAACTGCATGGATAGTTCGTCCAGAAAGGGCATTGTGAGTCGTCGGCATGGGTGTTCGCTTGGTTGCATTGAAAACTGGTGCAATGTGGCATTGACTTCAATGCTCCAATCTTGTCACAGAGCCCCTTGATGCTGCTGACCCACTTCTCTGACCACAAAGTGTCAATTTCCTCCCACATCTTCGCAACCTGTACTGCAGCCTCGCGGACAAAGTTGAGTGCTTCCAGTATGTCCAAATCTCGTTTCTGTTTGGCTGCGATGCCCTGCTGCGGGAAGAGACTCTTGTACAGAGTAACTAGGCAACAGATGGTGTTGAACTGCCACAGGCTCGTTTGCAAGCTGTTGGCCTTGATGGTTGACTCCTTGTCCCAGGACCATCTTTTGTCCATGCTGTCCGCAATTTGATCAATGCATTGAACAATGTACTCCAGTGTGTACAGGAGCATTTCAAGGCCCACCGAGTTTTGCACAATCCGAGGATTTTTCTCCGCTTCATATCACTCGGAGCGAATTCCTCAATGTCTCTTTCAAGGTAGCGCTGCAGCTTGGGAGATAGATATAAAAACAAAAAGAGCTGATTGATGATCCCGATCAGGTTCCTCACTTCCTTCTGATGTGATGAGGTTGCAATCGCCAAGTTTAGCAAGTGAGAATTGCAGTGGGTGTACAGCGCAAGTGCATTCTGTTGTTTGATGACAGCCAGCGCACCACACTGTTCACTGGACATTGCTGACGCTCCATCATAGGCCTGTCTGCGGATGTTCTGAACATCAAGTTTCTCCTTCTTGAGTAACTCTAGAAGGGAGTCACCAATTGCTTGGCCTGTTGTCCGTTCCAAGCTGACAAAGTTGAGGAATACCTCCTTTATTTGCGCTGCTTCTTTTCCTTGTTCAACGAAGCGAATACAAAAACCCAGCACTTCCTTGTTCGCGTATTTGTCTGTGACTTCGTCAGCGATGATGGCAAAGTAGCGAGATTTCTCCAGACCGCTCAGCAGCTCTTTCTTCATGCACGAAGCAATCACATCCACGACTTCGTTTTGAATCGTTTTCTGTATTGTGTTTACACTATCCTAAAACATACTATCTTAAATCACTCATAACTTGCTAATGAAGATAGCTGTTAAAATTTAATTCTCGGAAATAGATACAATTCTTTATTATCTTTCTAATTAAATGATATAATTTTCGATTACCAAGTATGACCTATATCGTAGTAATTATGTTCAAAACATTGATGATTTAAGCTGTGTTAGATAGGAATAATTCATTTTTATACCACCTAATAGGGGGGGGGGCGCTCTAAAAAATTCAAGTGGGGTCCAGACCCCATCTGACCCCACCATGGATCCGCGCCTGCTGAACAAATAACCGGTGTTCGATTTATTTAGGTATTTTGTTGACTAAATGATACTTCCCTTTTGAGCAAAAAGCATAATAATAATAATTTTAATTTGATTGATTACATAGGATGAATTGCGTTATAGATTTAATACGTACCACAATCTGCGTATTCAGCTTAATACAAAAATAAAAAGGAATAGATATTTAGTAAAAATCTTCTTTGTCAAACATTGGCCAAAATTGGACCAGTGACCTACTTTGGAGGGCCTCGGGTTGATGAAAGAAATATCTTTTTTAGTTCAAAAGTTGGAAAAGAAAATTTATGACACAAAAAAACAAAAATTCAGCTGATTTTGATCTAAATGCCAATATGTGGTAGGGGGGAATGTAAACCCCCTTTATTATCAGCAAAGGGTTAATATCAAATCTTTATACATATATCGCTAGCATACTGATCAATTAATATAAAGGAATATTAAAATAATCATATTATTCTTATCTTTAGAAGACATTTACGCAGCAAATATTTTTGATTTTTTTAGACAATAAAGAATAGAACTATTATTTTAACCATTCGACATTCAAACATGAAACTGGTGATCATTAATGCAAAGATACATATTATATATTAGTAAATTTATAACAGTCATTAGAAAATGTATACTGCTCAAATAAACATCGAGTGCATAGGTTTATTGGCTGTTTTAAACCACAAACATAATGATCAAATCGCCCGGTTTAAACTAAAATGTACTTTAGAAAACATTCCTAATGTTATCCCTCAGGCATAGTAAACTCAATGATCCCAACAACCACAAACGCAACAATCCACTGTTTTTGATACCATATCCTATTTTTTTTCTAATATTTAAATTTACTATTTTGTCCAATAGGCAGATATAAAATTTTAAATTGAATGACAATTACCAAATTAAATCCAGAAAACCTGGCACCTAAAAACAAACAACAAAGTAATGGTAACATTTATTAACTATGTTTATTCTTTTACAAAAATACCAATCTAGGTACCTACTCTTTAAAATATTGACATCTGTTTGAGTTGAAATTGGCTAATGTATCAGGCAGTATGAACAAATTCATGTACTATTTGTTGGTGAGAAATATCAATAAGGATACTTATTTTACCTATTTTGAAAAAAAACAATTTTAAATATTGTTGATTTAAAAAAAACAGTTACTAAACCAAAAGGTAAGAAACATTTGATTGGGTTTGTTGATCAATCTTTTTCCATGCACCTTTATATTAAAATTTCAACTCAAATAGACTTTGAACTCGGTAACAACAGTCCACTCTTTCTCTTAAAAGCAGTTTCGTTATGTGTTTCACAAGATAATCCATATTAGAAAGAATTTAATTTACAGAACTGTCACCCATCGTTGGCGAAAAGATAGTCAAGAAATCAACGAATTTTGAAAGTTGTAGTTATAAATTTGAAATTCGTTTTTGTTGTCATTATCCAAATAAGCCATTTGGATCGGCGTCTTTATGTTCCTAATCGAATAAATTGAATCTTGCTCACAAGAAAGAATCACGGAATAGCCACAACTGTTTGGCTCTGGTGAATTGAATCGCGATTGATCATACATGGAGCATTCAGGAGACTTAATGGGAAACACCATCTGGTGGTTGTAGTGGAAACTATTAGAAAAATTATAAAATTCTTTAATTGAAGAGGAGTTGTTGTTATTTGAAGAGTCAGTAGATGGAGAAATATTGTAGGACAATGGCGAATTGACATAAAGTGGAAGTTTCAGACGATTATTCTTTTGACAGATTGATTTGTTCAAAGCGGTTTGTTTTCTGTGGTCATGCATAGTTGGATTCAACGATTTTATTGTCTGATTTAATTTAACAATAGATTCACTCATTAAGTCATTGAAACATATTGTCGAAGCTGTCTGGCTTTGAAAGACACCGCTGCCACTACTTTTAAAAACACCATCCTTTAGTGCATTTCGAGAATACAGAGAGCTTCTGTACAAGTGGTCCACGGGACTGCTGCTTGGTGTACGTCTCTGGTGGTCTTCAAGGAATAGTAAGGAGTCTGAGGCCGTGTTTACTTTATTGAACCGAAATTCAGGCTCAATATTTTCGTCACTTGAACAGCTGTCCAGTTTGTTGGGTTGATCCAATGGAATATAAGGCGCCGGTAAACAATTGCTCCACGTAAATGGCCCCGTAGGTCTAACCTCGAGCAAAATTGGAGTGTTGCAAGGCTGTTGGAGGGAATAACTGTCGTCAAGTACACGGGGGGCTGCAGGAGGTTCCTGAGAATGATTAGTCTGTTTTGATAAATAATGTATTTGTGATTGTTTGCTGCCACAAATTTTGCGCTGTTTTCTAAAGCGAGGACTGGTAATGCTTGATGAGGCATGGCATGCCGGAGATGCAGTCAATACACCAAGCAAATGTTTGGCGTCCTTCTTCTTAAATTTAGTTCGCCAGTCGCGATGGTTGTGAACCGTTGTGTCGATGATGGAGTCGCTTGACTTTCTAGATCTTTTCGAATGATTCGATTTAAATGACACTCGTTTGCCACCAATCTGTGGTAGTTCCTGCAACGAGTTCTTCAGATCATCCAGCATGAGTGTGTTGTCGTTAAAAGAAACGTGCTTCACATTGGAAAGATCACACTGGGGGTGACTGCGCTGCCCGCTAAATTTATTCGGAACTACGGGCAACGATGAAGTAGCAGCAAAGAATTCCAAATCCTTTGACGACATCAAGATAGTCTTGGGTGTGCTGCTACGACTCCTAGTCTTAAACAAAATATTGTCGCAAGATGTCTGTGATTCTTTGGACAACGACGGCGCTGCAATAATGGTATTATCCGCCATATCAAAGTTTGATCTTTGACCATTGGCCAAGATGTGTTGGCACATTGTGTGAATTTCCGATTGGTCAACTCCCTGACTGTTAACCGTAACATTATTTTGCTTTTGAACGAGTTGGAAAATGTGCCGAAATATGCTGTCCAGTAACGGCGAGGAGACCTGTGGTGTAGTCTGTGTGCTATTCTGTACACATGTCAATTTGGGAGCGTCGTTGTTGGCAGCCTCCTCAAGATGCATCTCCTCGGCAATCGGTGTGACTGATTCGCCTGCATCGATCCTCAGAGATGATACTATTGCCATCTCCAGCTCCTTATCAAATGGGGGCGAATATTCATCTTTTACTATACTTGAAATTGACAGCACGTCATTTTGGGTGGAGTCATCAGATCTAATCTTTGCTTTATTTTCACTCTTTGACAGAATCCTGTTTGTTATGTTCATTTTATCTAAAATGCATTTTACAAATTGATCTTCAGCCGACGTTTTCAGCAAATCAGCCTTTATTTCTTTTTGCCCTGGATGGGTGATCTCTTTCGTAAATGTGAAATCTTCTGGCAAGGATTCGGAAGAAAATGTGGTTGGATCTTCGTCAAATACACACATCTCCTCTGTCTGGACTAGCTCCGTTTTCACTGAAAAGGAATATAACTCTGTTTGAGTGGAATTACACCTCAACGGTTCCATATTACAAGCTTCGTCGAATTTGTCATCCTGGAAAATATGCTGTAGACAAGATTGAACAAACAATGGCAGCTTTTTTGTCGCTTGCTCAACCACTAGTTCTTTAGATTCAGAAATGCAAGTTTCATATTTATTACCAGACGCTTTTGTTAACTCTTGTGTTCGGTTATTTGTTGAAGACTCATTACATGTACTCTGTAAACTTTTAACCATTTTGCTGCCTTGTGACAATAATAGATTTACGCTCGCTGCTTCAATTTGCAGAGGCAGTTCAGCGGTGAAGTCATCTGGAAGAGGTTGTTCACTTGTGACGTCATTACAAGGATCTTGTTGGATGGTGAGGTCATCACAAGTATGCTGTTCGTGATCATTAGAAATATACTTTTTATTAATGACGTCACTGCAAGGATGCTGTTCAATGGTGACGTCATCAAGAGGATGCTGTTTACTAGTGACGTTATTACAAAGATGCTGTTCATAAGTCACGTCATTATAAGAATGCCTTTTATTACTAACGTCATCATGAAGAGGCTGTTCAATGATGCCGTTACTTTCTATACTTTGAATTACTTCAAATCCTTTTCCGTCTGTTTCCTTCAGAACCGTTCCTGAGTTTTTACATATATTTTGAGAAGATTTTAAAGGAAAAGACAAAGTTTCCGAACCAAACGTTTCTGGAGTTTGGTGCAATGCACCGCTAGTCCCATCAAGAACTGGTACGCTCTGGGAGCTGCTCTCCAATCCCAGAAAGAAAGGTTTTATATTTTCCAAAAGTGCATTGCCTTCATTTCCCTGATGTACTAACAGTAGGTTGTCTTTTAGTTGTATAACTTTCACATTGTTCACATCCTGGCTCGTCTCAAACACATCTTTAAAAGGTTTGTTTAAAATGTAAGTATTCAAATCTCCACTTTGCTCGTTATTTACCTTTACCTTGTAAATATCGACATCTTTTGAAACTTTACTACTTACTGAAATCAAAGAATTATGGTCAGAAAGCATATTATTGTGATCTTCAGCATCGAAATTAAATAATTGAATTTCTTTCAATTGATTCTCCAGATCACTAAACAAACTTCTGGTAGCGTCCTCAAATCGATTACCTTCGTTTGTGTCGGCAATGGGCAATAAATGTGCAGACTCTACTACATCGTCTCCCACTGAATGGTTTGTGTTCGTGTGGGGTGAAGGAACTGGCAAAGTGGGAATTCTGTTTCCATGTTTTCGCGGAGTGGGTGTCGGCAGGGTGGTGGTAGTATCTAATAATTCAGGAAAGCGGGTTCTTGGGGCTAGTTGAGGAATTAATCGAATTTTCTTATCAGATGTTGGTGTGTGAATGACATTCTCGTCATAATTCGGTGTCGCACTTCCGTCCTCCGTTATTTCAACAAGGAGGTGGTACATCGTTTCTTTGTTCTGAACCATGACGTCTGTCTTTATTTCATTGTCAACCGCAAGGTCTTGTGTACTAATTGTATTTATCTCATTTGTCACTGATTGAATACTATTTTGGGGTACCCGGTAGCTGGAATTCGCTCGGCCACCCATTTCATCGGCCGCAGTGTCAAACGAATAGATACTGCTATCCAGTGTCAATGAACGCGTTATCTGGCGATCAATATTCGATTCATCAATGTTGTCTTTGTTTAGTTGAGAATCGGTCATTTGGTGGGAAACTTTCTCAGACTCCGTATATAGAACTATGTTTTGTGTCTCAACAAGCGATTCTTTATCTGGTAAAGGTAGTGCCATCCAAAAATCATTATTGGTGATTGTGATATCCTTTGTTTGGTCATTTATAATCTTCACTTCCATTAATTCTTTTTTTGGAAACGCAATACAAGATGCCACTGTATCAAAATTGTCATTGCAAACCGGGTTTAATTTAGCCATTGAATAAACATGTCCGCAATCTCCATTATTTTGATCTTCACGCTGGCTGTCTAATCCCGGAATTCCAGCTGAAGTATCTTTAAACAATATGCTGTCTTTGGGAGGCTTTTCATTATCCTTATCATCATTGTATAGAAATGTTGCCAAGTTGATCGTGGCATTTGTTTCCAATTCTGACGACGGACAACCAATACTTAAAACCACTCTATCTGATTTTGTCAGATTTCTGGTTAATGATGACTGTGTTTCTTGCGACATGGTTTCAATTTGAATGATCTGTTTCGGTTTCATTTCCTGATCTCTGCTGAACAGTTGGTCAGTTCCCCTGCTGGAAAAAGTATGCAGTGTATAATGAACAGCTTTAGGATCGATTGGTAGAACAAGTTCCTGGTTGTAGACCCTTTCTGTATCCAATGACAGAGCACCGAACATCTCAGTTGGCGTCGAGAAAGAAGTCAGAGAAGTCAAAATATCTTTTACAAAAAAACTAGACAACGAATTCATAATATGGCTTTCTGTTGATTCTTCAGTCTGTGACATCATCAGGCCTAGATTATGATCAGGTGACGTCACCTGACCTAGATTAGCAACAGATGATGTAAATGTATTGTCAATCACTGTATGATCATTTTTATGTGACAGCCCATTTTCCTCTGAATCTTCCATTGTTTCAATAATATCGCCATGGACAGTGTCAAAGAGGTCTTTATTGAAACTTCTCTCTGAATCACGATTGGTACCAGTCGCTAATGGTGCTGCAACAAAGCCAACTTTATTGCCCCCAGTTGAATGTTGCGATTTTTCAGATGGTGCTGTGAAAACTGTGTCAACCATTTGATTGTCAAGTTCAGACTTTTCTATTTCTGAAAATTCACTGACGCTATCGGACTTCATAAAATTTTCAATAACCGGCGGACTTCCATAAATCGTTTCGGTTTTGTTTTCCTCCAGTGCAAAAGTTTTTGGGAGCTCATCTTCATAATTCAGTTTTCTGAATTGATTTTTTATTTTAGCTATTGGGCCATTTGACATACAATCAGTAGTATCATTTCTGACAGGACGTTGAACTAGAGAACTAGTGGCAGACTTTTCTACATCAAAGATTATTTGAGTTTTCAGATCATTGTTAGGCATATTATCCGTTTTAGAAAGGTTTTCCGACAGAAAATGTTTTAATTCCCTAGAAGTACTTGGTACATCTATTGACGCGGGACTGATCAGTTTGCTTGAAATTTGAAACGGTGATATTCTAAAACTAGACTCCACTTTTTGATCCAACTGTTTCCCAAACATTTGCAAAGTGTCTGAGGACAGGGAGGTGACCACTTCGTCCGTATTGTCGCCCAGCTTTCCCCCCGCTAAAACTCCACCTGCTGAATGCTGAGCATTCTCGGAGATCAAATAAGTTATTGAGGTGGCACTCCGGGAGATTGGTTCCGTGTGGGAGGACACATGTGGTGAATTATCGGGCCACCCCTCTCGGTGAGTGGCTGGTGACGACTCAAGCCTTGTGGCGTCATTGGTTGGTGCAATCTGGTCTGGAGGTGTCAATTTGAGGGTCAAGGGTGGCTTAGTGGCACACGTGTTTTCCTCTTCAAGATGTAAATGATGAGATGGCTCATGCATACTATTGGGTGGTGGTATTTTTGACTCAGATTCCAAATTAGGGTCTTCTTCTATGATCTGCTTCTCAATTGTCTTCATATATTGACGTTTTTGTGATGGAAATGATTCCTCCAAATAGCTTGAGCAATGACGGTCTAGTATGTCATTATAGAAAAGTTCCTGCAGCACCAAATAAGTAATTTGCAGAATCTGTAAAATAATTTTATCAGCTCTACTTTCCGTGTTATAAGATAATTGTTTTGTGTGATAATTATCTGACTTCAGCATGGCTTTGTTTTCTAACTCATCCAAAAGATATCTAACACTATTTGAAGCAGTACTGTTGCAAAATTTATCACAAATTTCTTGCGTCAAATTTTTAAGCATGAAATGTTCTTTTCCCTCATAATGTCTTCTAATATGATTATCTGAATTTAGAATGGTTTCGTTTTCTAACTCATCCAAAAGATATCCATTATTACTTGGAGTAGTAGTGTTGCACATTTTATCACCAATTTCTTGCGCTAAAATTTTAAGCATGACAATTTCTTTTACCTCATAAAGTACTGACTTAATGACAAGATTGCATTCATTTTCCAATATAGTTCTGGTCAAGTGCATAAAATCATCACCAGTAGCTCCTCTTGAATTATCAATCGTTTTGGGAGTTTTCTTCATTTTATCTTCATTGTCAGTAAAAAGTGATTCATCTGAAAAGCAAATTTGTAGGAAATCACTATTTGAGATTTGCTCAGTGAGTTTGGATACGGAACTTATAGACTTGAGTCGTCGTTCCTGATGTTTTGTTAGCTGCCCTAGACTCATGTTTGCGAAGATTTTCTCAGGGCAACAATTGGAATTTGCGTACCAATTTATCTCACTGCAAAACTGTTTATATCTGTCTGCTTCTGAGAGGACCATCGGAGAGCATTTTGTCATCGACTTGCCATCATTGTTTGATTTTGTTTTAGGTAAAGTTTCACTGGAAGGGTTCGTGTTGTGTAACAAATGTTTAGTTTTTCTATTATAATTATAACTGGCCGTTTGCGACTGTTTTTGACCATCATCGATATTCGCAAAACTGAATAGGTTCTCTACAAGATTCTGTAGGCTAAGAATTTCATTTATATTGTTAGAAAGTAACGCCATGTAAATTTCATTCAATATGTTGTTGTGCGATTGCATTCGGTTGGGGATAGCTTTCGTCAACCACAATGGTTGAATATCACCTTCTTGAAGAGATTGTTTGGGCGACTGGACAACAAACGAAACAGTTTTTGATGTAGGCCGATCTTTCATTGGCGTTTCAGATGATGCAGACCATAAATTGTTGTCTGATTCAGTGTGCGAAAAAATGGTCCTATTACGCAACCTAGATGAGGAAACATCTGTAGGGGTGATATGCTCCGCCAATCCTTGATCTATGGAGGACCTGCTATTTTCATCGGTTTTCTGTTTTTCCAGAGCTTTCACAAAAAATGATAAACGGCGTCGTAATTCACTTTTCGAAATACCATTCAATGATTTTGTCAAATTAGGATTGCCTAGGTGTTGTTTGGTGTTGGGTTTTGAAAAATATTTAAATTTATTTGTTTTCAAAAGCGGCTTATGCTTACCAATCCTTCGAGAATTATCCGCTTTAATATTAGAAGGTTGAGGACTCGGTTGTGACAGGTCAAATATTTGGTCATTACAAATACAATTTTGTTCTTTTTTTGATGAACAAATACAATCAAGAATATTGGACTTTAGATAATTTTCTTTTAATCTTTTGGTTGAGCTTTTTTTGTGATTAGTTATTGGTTTGACACTTTGACCTTCCCAGTAAGTTGGTCTACTGTACACAAATTTATCATTTGCGCAGTTCATGGAGTAATGCCCGCGGTCAGATTGGGGACATGTAAGATTATGGGCGGTTATCTCAAACAATTGTGACATGAGATTGTTGAAGACGTTATGCATTGTCGTTGTCGATTTGCCCATTTTCTTTTTAGTTGACGGTGCCAAATTTATGTCGAGAAGTAGATCATCTACCAATACCGACACACCAACTTTGATTAAAAACGGGGCAATTTTATTGAGTAATATGTCGGAATATACTTCAGCATTTACTTTTAAAACTGTCTTCAGAGTGTACTGTTTATCTCTGTCCGCTTCAGAATGATCCGAAATATTATCACCAAAAGGTGTGTTGTTTGTTTTATAATAATTCATAGCAACATTCTTTACTAATTCTCCAACAGCCACCTTTAGCTTATTTTCGGATATACCGATAGACTTTTGAATATTATTGGGGTCGATAATTTCTATAGAAGGAGATGCTCCGGCAAAATTTTTCATGGAAAATCTTACTCTAAATTGCTTTTTCTGGGTTGTAGTTGACCGTGGTCTCGGTACAGGGCTGAACGAACAACTGGACGTTGGGATGTTGATGTTGCTTTTGTTACTGCATAAAATTTCGACTTGTTTTTTTGTATGATCG
Source organism: Parotoplana pacifica (assembly GCA_034780595.1). Lineage (NCBI taxonomy): Eukaryota > Metazoa > Platyhelminthes > Proseriata > Otoplanidae > Parotoplana > Parotoplana pacifica. Next base: position 1,142 of record JAUYWI010059723.1, on the reverse strand, counting down.
CGAAACACTCCGGCATAGTGAATGGTCGACAGCCTTTTAGGTTCAGAATTGTCAGGTAGTAAAACATGATTAGAAGAATTATTTAACAGCATTGATGCAGATTTCTAGCAGATCTTTATACAAATTCTTTTACATTTAGTGAATTTTATAAATGGTTTAGAACAGACATAGATTACTTTTGGCAGAAATAAAAGCTTTTGTACTTTATACTGAATGTAGTGGTTTTTATATTATTCTGTGATTCTCTGGCTAAATTATCGCTGAATAGAAACATAAATAGGAACCAATCCTGGATTAGAACTTTGTCGCGATGTGGCGGCATGTCACCCTTGGACTACTAGTGCTAATCCTTGTGTATTGGGCCACCTCCCCAATCACGTACAAAAACTCTCATACGTTTATGGGTGGGGCTCCGGAATCTCAACTTGGGACTACTATGACATGCTAACTGAATCCTCGAACACCTCAACAATTAATTTGAACATTGAATTTTGGAACGTCAGATCTTGAAGAATGGGATTGAAAAATACAGACTGGAGTGGCAGTCGATCAGCAGCAGGATGACGAAGATTCGACGGAGGGGTAAGCAAGCCTACTTGTCCATAATACAAAGCTACGTACCATTAAATGATACAAAGGAACAGGCCTGCTTCTATGACCAGCTGCAAGGCAAAGAATAGAAAATCATCCGAAGGTGATGGCCTCAGTGCAGAGCTGTTTAAAACAGACCCTAAATTAGCAGCTGAATTGGCCTTTTAGAAGGAGGAAGCAGGAAAGATAGTCAAAATCCCTAAAAAAGGCGTGCTGAATGACTACAACAACTGGCGTGGAATGACACTTCTTTCACTGCCAGGCAAAATTCTAGCCAAAACTATTATGAGTAGAAATTTCTCAGCAATTGAGTAAGCGGATTTTAGAAAAAACAAAGGATGCATCGACCAGTTCTATTCTCCGAAAAACATTATTGAACAATGCACAGAGTGGAAAAGCAAACTATATATCAATTAGAAGGTGTTCCTACAACTGTAAAGTAATCAATTAATTTTTATTCACCAGCAAAGCCAATACGAGACCGGTTTCGACCTTTTTGGGTCTCATCAGTCGTAGGTAGGCTCAAACCTGGACTGTCAGCATGTTAGGCG
>JAUYWI010059712.1:0-16118 GCA_034780595.1 Parotoplana pacifica | reverse complement strand
TTCTTGTCATATCCTAATATACCTTACTGTATGTAGGTTGCCGCATGAGCTAACAACCTACTACCGTAGGTTTAGATTATAAAAACATTAAATTCTGTAAGCATAATATAATTATTTAATTATTTACTTCAATTGCTAACTCTTTTTGAATTATTTAATTTTAATATTATTTTATTGTAAAATTAATTCTTGTATATATGCGATTTATTTATTACATTTAATAGTATTCATAGATAATCATAACTTGTCGGAACTAAGCGTTTACATACCCATAAAATGTTTATTTCTTTATTAAAACTCAAAATTTCACTTTGAAAATTGAACTTCTGTAATTTAATCTACTATGACTTGACTTGACTTAAATATCTTCACTCATCCAGGTGCATAGGGCTTCAACTTTATCTCTCCAGCGGGTCCTGTTCTGTACGAACAGAGCTGCCTCATTCCAGGATTCTAGGTTTTCAGTCTGCCTTTGCGTCGTGCGCCTTGCGGGTTCCATCGCAAGGCCTGGCGTGTAATGTCTTCTGGTGATTTATGAAGGGTGTGCCCGATCCATCTCCACCATCTGCATTTGATGGTGTGTTCAATGTGTTCATGTTGGAGATCATCCTTGGTCACCAAATCCCTACTATCTAACGCAGCCGGTTTTTGGCAAAGGATTGACGTTTTGTATTATCATCTTGGTTAGTTTCCATGTTTCGGCCCCATACAGAAAGACATTGGAGTTGAAAATTTTAATTTTTGTTGCAAGTGAGATCTATCTGGATCTCCGCCAGACTCTCTTAAGCATCGAGAATGCACTTTGTTTTTTCCATATCTGGCTCTTATGTCTTCCTACGTGCCTCTTTCGGCATCAATGACACTGCCAAGATAGGTGTATTTGTTCACTTGTTCTAATGGTTTCCCATTGCATTCAATGCCCCCTGCATTTGTTCGTGTTCGCATGTACATTTCTTTTGTTTTCTCAGCATTAATTTTGAGTCCATATTTTCTCATTTCTTTTGCTTGTCTGATATCTTTTGACTTAGTAAAACGATGTCATTAGCGAAGTCGAGATATTCAATTTTTATTGTGAGTGTCATTGGCGACCCAGTCTTGGAAAACAAGAAAGAGGAGGAGGTTTAATTGGCAACCCTGTCTCACTCCCGTCTCCATTGGAAATGGGTCCTTCAGTTCGTTTTCGTGGAGCACTTTCGCCTCAAAGTTTGTGTGAAAACTCGCATTATTTGTACAAATTTGGGAGGCAATGAGTAATGTCGGAGCAATTTCCATAAGTTATCGTGGTTGATCGAGTCAAATGCTTTCTTGAAATCGATAAATAAATGATACAGTTGTGCATCCCATTCTTCGCACTGTTCCACAATGATTCGGAGGGTGGCAATTTGGTCACATAATGATCGGTTCTTCCGGAATCCTGCTTTTTCTTGACGTAGTTTCTTGTTCAGAGCGGCAGTAATTCTTAAGACTTTGCTTGCTACTGAGAGTAACATGATGCTTCTCCAGTTTTTACATTGCGTCAAGTCACCTTTCTTTGGAAGTTGAATCAGTATTCCTTGTTTCCAGTAATGTGGGATTTCTGCCTCCTTCCAGGTTTTATTAAGAAGAGAATACTATGTGATCTCTGACATTGCTTCACCCTGTTTCCATGCTTCAGGAGGGATGTTTTCACATCCAACTGCCTTCCCATTCTTCAGGGACTTAATTGCCACTATCATTTCTGTTCTGTTTTGATATCGAGAACATGTTTTTCTATTTTCGGGAGATTGTCGCGTTTTCGTCGGTTTAAAATTTCATAGAAGTGCTGTTTCCACCTTGCTCTTTGGTCGTCAGATTTGGTCAAGAGGGTCGGCCCACTTTTGTCTTTAACCGGCTTACTTTGACTGCTCTTGTGGTTGCCGCTCAGAGTTCTTGTGAGGTCGTAAGTTTCTTCATGTTTTGTTTCTGCGCTGCTTCTTTAACTTCGTTTGCAAATTTATTGAAACAGTTTCTTTTGTCGTTTCGATAGCTTTCTTGATTTGCCTGTTGAGATCATGGTATTCTTGAACCCTCGTCTATTTCTGGAGTTTTGTTCTTGCATTGTCAATGTCCTTTTTCTTTTCGCTTGGATGATCTTTCATGTTTGTTCACTCACCCAATCCTTTTTCTCTTTCTTCATTTTGCCAAGGACCTCTTCGCATGTTTCCGTGTATATCGTTTTGACTTTCAGCCATTCCTGATCTACTGTCTCATCTTCATTGTCCAAGGCATTGTATAGGGCATCAAACTTTTTGGTGAGTGTTGTCATGAAGGATGCTTTAGTCTCTGGACTTTGTAGTTTCTGCACACAGTACTTGGTGCTCACGGGCTTTGGTCTCTTGAGTTTTGATAGACGGATTTTGACTGTGGCCACAAGAAGGTGATGATCTGATCCAGCATCAGCACTTCGTTTGACTCTGCAATCCTGCAAGCTAGTTCTCCAGCGCTTGTTGATCGCCAATCTACTGAGAACATTTACTAAATTATAGTTAGGTACCTACTCTATATCAAAATTATAGGAGTCAGTAAAATAAAATCTTTGTAACAGGTACTTGTAAGTCATATTTTCTTCGGTGTTGTAAACTATTTATTCTGATTAAATCAAACATTCCAAGTAGGTAGTTAAAACAGTAACAAATAGCACTCTATAGAAATCTATCTTATTTTTGAGAATAACCTATTTAACTTTATGTTGTCCTTTGAGACATAGCATGTAACAACTATTTTATTTTTAGATGTATTTATTTAAATTTTAGAGAAACCGTTTTCAGCTACAATTTCATGACAAAAATTTGTTATTAATCGATTCATCTGATCAATCAATTATTCAGCAAAATTGTATCCAGGATATTAAGGCTTGGGTAAGAAAATATTTTCATTTTGAATATTAAGCTATGTTTTATTTCTATCACATAACACACTTACAAGAATTTGGATGAAAAAAAAGTCTATTAAATAAATAAGGAATTTTGATTTGTTTAACAATCTTTATCTGGTTAAAATAAAATTATATAAAATAGATTCTGGATGTGAGTAGATGGAAAGACTACTACTACCTATTTTGAAAATGAATTTGATAATTTAGGATTCAAATATCCAACTTTTTGATCAGCAAGGGGACTGTTTTTTATAGAAAAAAATATGTTGCATGAATCCTTAAAGTTTGGAAACTTTTATATACATAAATTTCAAAATCTGAAACATATATCTATAAATATATTTTTTAAAGTTTAACGGTATTACTACATGGAATACTTGACACGTTTGTTTTGACTTAAACTGATATACAACAATTTGAATCTGATATAAATTTTAATGAAAAATATTTAATGGTACCATTTCAAAGAAACCCAATGTCAATCGATTAACTATCATCATTCACACAACAATTAAAATTATGAGTCGCTCAAGGAAGTGTCCTTCAACCACTATTTTTTACTATGTATTCGTATGCGTCGTCATCAGCTATCCTCACACAATCACATGATATAACCTTTCAATTATATGCAGACGATAAACAATTTTGGATACCATAGTAAACAAAAATGAAAAAACTGTTTAAAATGAAATAATTAAGTGGATTACTAAATTTTCTTGGTTAAAGAAACAAACTATATCATGCCACACAAAAAGTGTTGGTTATAGTTCAAAATGGTAATTCATATATGCTAATACGAAATCTAAACATATATCTGAGAGTACCGATTTGTCATATAGTGCCAAACACTAGGTTTTCAAGTTACCCTTTCTAAAAATTCAAATGGCAAATATTAACGTTCAACATATAGAGCATTAAAACACAAGGCTTCTTAGTTTGAATAGGATTCCAGAAAACATTAGATCTATATTTTAAGATTAAGAATTTAAAAAGAGATTAAAATGGGTATTATTTATTACTACATAGATATTCATAACATTATCAATATGCACAATAAATACAATATTCAATAGTAATAATAATAGAAATTCTATTACTGCTAAAGGTTTTGATCAAAGATTTAATTCTAAGACTAGAAATCAAAAATTCTAAATTCAGATATAATGATGATATATTTTAAACTTTCATCAGGTTTAAAGTGAAATAGACCTGATAACGTCATCGGCCCATCCTCGCCACCTTGTGATTTTTGAAAAAACTCTTTTAAAAAGAGTAGTCTGTGTTCGGAATTTCAGTTAAATTAGTAATTCTTAAAATTGTATTTACTTCTCCAATTCTATTAAACTTTTCTCCGTAAATTGTTTGTTTGATATAAAAATAATTCAGATAGGTAATCATGGCATCGTAAATTTTATATTATTAGGAAACTCAAAGTTGTCGGATAGCGCTCAGCAACATATCTCTCTTAATTAAACCTGGTGGCAAAAGTAAATAATAATTGCACATCAAAATTAAAACTATTATAAAATTAATCAATACAATCCGATTTTATTAACATAATTTTTAGCGACATTCTTTAAATAGTTAGGGATTCTTTCAATAAACATAGATGGAGTTTTGGGAATAGAACAAACTGGTGTTGTACCTATTATATGAAGTCAAGGCAATCAATCAATACTTATTGTTAAAAAAGCAGGCGCGCCTAGGGAATGGCGTATGAACTCATACAGGTTTATTGCTTTACATAAAAATATAAATGTTGAATTTCATGTACTAAACTCGATATTTTTATTTAACAGTTAAACGGATTTAAATTTTAATGCATAAATATCGAGGCAAGTTTAAAATAATTTCTTTTTATATTATTTTATAATGGCAATTATTTTTCTTAAAATTTGGTGTTTTAGATTAAAACATTAAAAGCGGAAACATTAAAAAGTGGTTATTTTAAGAAATCAATAATCTCAGAATGGTCTATCATAAAGCAAATAGACCGAAATGAGTAGAACTTTAAAATAAAAAAAACAATTGAATAGAAAAGTTAGTAATAAAAGTAATTTACATCACATTAAATTTTAATTTGATCAAGAATTATTTTGTAAGTATGTACATAGTTCGATTTCAGTGATTTAAAAAAGTTCTTATTAAAAAGTTAGTATTTGTAATCCACCATACTTAGAATAGCACAAATTCCAGGTGTGGATCCAGGGCGTTAGGAGTTCAAACCAACTTCTATAGAAAAATGTTCCATTTTCAAAATTAACCTTACATTAGATAAAAACTCATCTTTGAAACAAGATTGTACAACCCTAAGCCCTATTTTCTGGGGTATTTATTGACATGTACTATTTTGTTTTCACTTTTTGGTAGAAGTGATGTGCCTTTTTTTAAATTGAGCTACCCCCCACGAATTCCTGGATCTGCCTTAAATTCTATGGAGATATGCCTATTGGGCTATATTTTATAAGTACATATTACGCATATTAAGTATATATTACGTTTAGCTATGGCATCTCTGTCCTCATTATCAATTAATAACAAGTTGTAATTTCAAAATGTTTCTACATCGATTTCGGTTACGCATTCAAAATTAATGAGTGAAACTTGATTTAAGACCAACTGAAAACATCTTATGATCTAAGATATTTGGTAACTTTTCCGAAATTATTAATTTCAAAATCCATTATCATTTTTTTAAATTACAGGTTAATTGTGTTTTAAACAAAATTTTAATTTATTTAATTATGCATTAGGTAATGTTTTTGTCAAATAAAAGTGTTCTTTATAATTTTAGGGAACACGATCCAGATGTGAAAAGTAAGTTTATTTGCTAGTTTTCTGAAGTCTTTGACGTACAGCCATTCTATCTGGTTCTAAATAGTTTTGGAGAAACCCCAAAATAATTTTCCTAGCTTTCAAGATGTATGTTTTTAGACTTCACAATCTAGAACATATATTTATTATTTACTCATAAACAATTATTTAGGCAAAAGATTTTTTGTTTAAAATTTTATCAAATATTTATGTACCTCGAAAATGATTAAATTCATCAAATATTCATGAATAAGTATTCATATTTCATATCTACCATTTACTTAATAGATAAGTAACTATTGGGAATAGTCATGACTGGTATGTTTTAAGAAGTTGTTAATAAATATTTCAAATGCTTTCTACATACATATTATGTATATGCAAAATATCAACTCAAATTATACCTAACATATGTATTACAGATATGTGGCATATGTATGCTCCAACAAACCTCTAGAAGATTTCTCACGGTCATGCTCCACACCTAATTTGAACCCTTCCTGTTCACAGCACAGTTTGCAGTGTCATGTATTTGCTTGTGAGAAACCCTGTGCTAGTCAAATAATTGGTATTTTAGCCAAGTTACAACGCGAGCAGACCAAAACCACATTGGACCTGTCAAACAATAATATTCCCATTGATCAATCAAATGAAAAGCATGAGTTACCTCCTAGAAGACCGAAATATCTGCCTCTTAATAGGTCCAGAGATGTTTCCCGAATTGTCTTACCGATTAATAATAGTAACTTCAGTTTATAAATACTATAAATTTTATCTACTGTATGTATTGAGGAAGTTAGGTAATATTGACGCTTATTTGATTATGGAAAATGTGGTTATTGGGAAATTGGGGAAGAATTTGAACCTATTATTTAATTGTTTCTTCGGCAGTATTGATTTTTAAGTTTTAAAAGGAAGTCCATTTTTTAATTAACCTAATTTGCATATGTCTGAGTGAGGAAACTTACAAATCAACTGATTTATTTTGCAAGAAATCATATACAAGTATCTCTGGTTCCTGATTTTTAAAATAAAACAAACTAGAAGAGACCATTATGCGTTTATTTAAATTAATTAAATTGACGTATATTTATATACGTACAAATATAAGTACTGTCTCATCATTTTCTTTTCAAAGCATTGTTAATCAAATAGGTTGATGCACTTAGGTAGCTATTGCGAATTACGTGATTAGTTCAATTTTTATGTTGAAATAAATGTCAAATTAAATATATAATTTCTCTTTTTCATAAAAGTTGGTACATAAATTAAAATACAGATGCTAAACCTATCATTTAAATTTACTGCCTTTAAATAAAAGTGAATTTATAGAAAGAATAGTGTTAAAAAATAAATAATTTGTGGAGCTCTGATTTTCTTTAATATTTTTGAATATACTATTAAAATACGTAGGTATAGAATTAATAAAATAACCATTTTTGCCAAATATTGATGAAACAAATTGTTTCCATTGCCAAAAAATACTTACATACCTAGCTTTACAGGAAATAACATGTTTTGATAAAAAAAACAGCTTCACTGTTTTATAATTTAGGAACTTAGTTAGTACCCAGTGATCATGAACAGACATAGTCTGAATTCATGAGCATACTAGAAAATATAACATTTTTAACAACTTAAAGTTGATTATAAACTGAACAGATTTTTTTCGGAGCAACCTATACGTATTATTATAGGTAATTCTTACCAAACACACCAAATTTAAAAAAAATGACATGTTTAATAAAACTTGATTTATTAAAATTTGAGTAAAATTTAATAAGATTACCTATGAAATGTATAAAAAATTTGCACTTTACTAAGCCACTTGTTTATAACATTTAACAAATTATTTATTTGAAAGATTTTGTTTAAATTTTATAAATATTTTTTGAGAAACTCAGCAATATATTTCTATAAATTGCCTAGAATATATACCAAAGTTACCGACTGTGATGATTTGTGATTGTTGTTTGATTTTAGATCTCTTGTTTCACACTCCTATGGCAGAACCAAAGCACGTTATGAAGTGCTCATATGTTGGATCAACGATAGTAGAAAAAGCACATGGTGAGTTATGAATTTTAAGGTACATAACACAAAATACAGTTCAAATTAATGGCTTTTGGAATAGGAGAGGTGTCCCAAAAGTAGTGAAACTTTATTTTACAAATTAACAAATTAGTGTCGTGTGGCTTCAATTTAGTCTCCACCTAGTTCAATGCACTTCAGCAAACATTTCTCCCACATCTCGTAGCATATCTGGAACCATTCAAAACGGTGATGCTTGAGTTTCTGATTTATGACTCTTACCAGGTCTTGAACATGGTTGAATGAGTGGTCAGAAAGCTCTTCTTAGATCTTTGGGAACATCCAGAAGTCAAGTGGTGCCAAGTTAAGAAAGCAAGGAGGGTGTGAGGCAACTGAAACATCTTATCATCCAACAATTGTTTAACTAAGGCTGCAAGTGACTTGACGCATTGCCATGGTAAATGATGATTTTCTGACGTTTGCCATCTCTGAAGTCATTTCACCATCTTGTCACTGTCACATAAGATGGACTATTTTCACTACATATCCTAATTAGTTATGAATTTTTGTTTTGTGTTTTATTAAACTTCAATCTTGTCCATAAAATTCCTTCACAAATGTGGTAAATGTGTAACAAATAATCGATTTAGCAGATTAATGAGCATAAACTTTACTTAATTGCTGTGCATTCATAAAGATTGATACCTATTCACTAAAAAAAAACCCAGAAATAGAAATCACCTACAGTTATGTATAATTGAAATGAAAGGACATCAGTATACTAGTCAACGCAGAAAATTTATTGCATAAGGTTCATTGTTTTTGGGACACCTCTCGTACCTAAACTGAAATAATTTGACAGTGTTGCTCTCATAATTTTTTAAAGAATTTAACTGATATATCTGACAAGACCTTGAACAATAAACAAATTAGTCATAAAATAACACTCACACCCATGTTCAACAGATTTATTAAAATGACAATTTTGTGCACAGACTAAATCAACATTCTTATCAGGCAATACCTACCAACCTAATATCTAAATTTTCTACGAATGACCCTGATTTCTATATTCAAAAATTATCACCAATAATGAGGTCAGTTTTTGAACCCAAGAGTAAGCAGTATTCAATTTATTTGTTTCTTTTAAATATTCAGTAAGAAACTATGTAATACATATTTAATAGGTAGATCAAGAATGATTAATTTATAAAACCTAGAAGATGTTGTTTTTGAATATAGCTACTTCCGTTTGGTTTCATTATGTAAAATAGTTTAAGAAAGTAATTTATGCAAACCTCATGACCATGAAGACAGTAATACGAGTACAAGCTTCCAAAAGAAATAAAACACTTGTGGATACTAGGTATTATCATTTTGTGAATCACTTTACTCAGCAAGAGATGAATATTGTGGTAAACCGAATTATTTCAAATATATTTCAAATTAGGTGCTTTGTTATTCCCACGTGGTTGTAAATGTAGGAATATTGATTTGACTTATAGCAGACCACTGTAAGTAGGCATTCTGTGTAGATATCTTCGAATTTGCATAATATGCACCTACAAGTTGAACACAAAGAAACTTAAAATTCCTTTATTCAACAATTGCATATTATGTAATAATCAATATTGTATAAAAATTATGGATACGACAGAAATATTAGATGTACATAGTTTTTCTGTAATTTCTTTCCCAAATATTTCAGTCAGTTTAAGAAAAAAAAAAAAACTTTATACTCGTAGGTATACCTAAGTACTTTCAATAATATAGAAAAATTGGTAGGTATTAAATTTAGCCGTGATTTAAAAATTTGTTATCTCAACAAAAATAGTTGTAAAGAATTATTCGTATTTAAATAATTGAGAAAATCGTATTATTGAAAAAGTCTTAAATACTCGTATTTCTTTCATTATTTTCTGACTTCTTTTCCAAACCGAAACGACAGTTTCAGTTAATCTTGCTTATCTTGAAGAACTATTGCCGTTTATTTATACAAATTATTTAACAACCCGAATTAGAAGCCTTGGCATATTCATAAAAAAAGCCACAATTTTTCTTCATCTTGAGTCTTTATGTAGAATAAAATCTTTACTGCAGCAAACATTAAAAATATGAAATAAAAAATAATAACTAATATCTGTCAAGCCTTCGACAGCAATAACATCATAGTAATGAATGTAATCCAACCAAAAGATGTGTAATAATACAAATATGGCTTCAACATAAAAACAACATCCCTTCAAGATTAAATCAAAACTATGTAATTATGTGTATCTTGTTCTACACCCAAGCTGAAGCATGATAAGATGACCAGTCAAGCCCGGTGATTAAAATTCTTTTAAATTTCCAAAATACATCAATTATATCCTTAAAATGGTTCAATTGATCTAATTTGCATGAAAAAAAACTTATTTTCAGAGGGGGGTTATGATTGTTTAGTATAAAAAATCAATCAAACCAAATATTCAATCTAGAAAATTTATACTTTGTACAAAAATGAGTTTCCATAAATTAACATAATTTCAGTCAAGTATATCTTCGCCATTATTTAATTTATCCTAGTTTGAACAATTTGGCATCATGATTAAAATTCACTATTTTTAGGAGGGATTGCTTCACCTTCCCACCCCACACCACAAAAAAATACCTAAAGGAAAAGTGAAAGTTCGATGAAATATATAAAAGGATCATCCCTGCTTAATTACCTACCAAAATATGTGTCTAATTTGAGTTTGACCACAACCGGTATCTGACTAAACAAAATTGTCAAAATAGGAGTCTTCGAATTAGCAATATTTTAACATGAAAAGTTTAAAACCGTAGGATATTTTTGACATTATATTGTAGATATCAAATTGCCATTTCCAATTTAGCAAACGATTAAAATTGTGTTGCAGCTGCAGTTAAAGCAAAATATCCGGAAAGAAATCATCCAGTCAATCAATCAACGGTAGGGAGGTTGCTGGAGCGCTTCCGCAAAACTGGATCAGTGCTAGAACGTCAACGAGATGGACGACCAAGACATTCAACCGATGAGGAAACCTCAATACACGTCATTGGGACTTTATATCGCAGTCCTAAAAAGTATGTAAGAAAATGAATTGAGGTGATTTGTAGGACACAAATTAGCCTTTCAAATGTCATATCTCAAAATCTACAGTTTTTAACAAAAGGGAGGTGGTGGGCGTGGCAAAATGAGCGTATCGCTTTACTTTCAATATGGAAAATGTTTTGAGAAATGTGGGCTATAATCTTGGCTATTCAGATTTTTGGCATTGTTTGAAAACTCAATTTTAACTTTGAGGCCGTATAGCTCTAAAACTACAAAATAAATTTTAACATATTATACCTCATTGGAAAGGACAATTTGATATCTACAATATAAAATGAAAGTATGTTACGAGTTTAAGCTTTTCATGGCAAAAGTTTTGCTAATTTACATATTTTAGTTATTAGTTAATCAAGTAAGATCCTTTTATATGTTTTGTCAAACTTGCACTTGCCTTTAGATATTTTTTGGCGGAAAAAAATCAAGAGACATCCCCAAAAAACGCAAATATTAATCATGATGCCATGTTATTAAAAAAACTAGGATAATTCAAATCATGGCAAAGATATACTTGATCGTTTTTTTAGTGTCTATGTTTATATTAATGATTACAATGTTACAACATATCAATCAATTACAATAAATTAAAGTTCACAAATTTACACCACATACTCACTGTTGTTTGTGACTACATCTAGAAGGTCCTCTTTGAGGCATTCAAATTCCTTGGCTAATGTGGTGTTGGTAACATTGTTAGCTATAAATAATCTCCAGTTTTCCTAAATTTGTTTGGTCGGGACGTTTCATGGTTTCTGAATATGTAGCGATCCATGAGGTTGATATCAGGGGAATATGGTGGTTGTTGCAGCAAAGATATGTTTTGGCTGGAAAGCCATTCACGTAGTATACTGCCACATGTGGTCTGGCATTGTCATGCTGTAACCTCATATCCCAAGGTGGCAACTGCTTTGGATAGTTTAAAACATAGAGTATTTTCATAGACTATAACACAATAATATTTATCTATTTTCTATTTTATATGTTGTAACCTTGTAATCATTAATATAAACATTGACTAAAAAAACAAAAAATATTTTTTGCCTGGGCCTATATTTTAATCTATTGGAACTCATTTTAACGTAAAGTATATATTTTCACAAATGGACTTATGATTTGATTGACTTTTTCTAATAAACGATCATTAGGTATTCTAAATTATTATCATCATATTTTCATCTATGAACTTTACCTCAGATTGTTTTCATAGAAATATAAAATAATCGAATGCTTAATATTTTAAAGTATATATTACATAAAAATAATGGAGACATTTGCTCTTAGACATATATTTACCGTTTTCAGCAATATAAGTACCTAGTTAAGTATACTGAGTATTTCTAAACAGTTACGTTCTTTCAAAATCAAAATAAAATCATCGTAAAATTCGATAGTGTAGTTAAATCGGAAAAATAAAAGTTTTATACAGTGTTAATAAAGACTTGCTGCTTAGAAAGTGTCGTAAATAATAAAAAGGAAGTTTTATTTTTCATTTTTTAAAGAATATTTTTAATATGTCGATCCCACTTTAAATTATACTGAATAATTACACCTAAAAATATTGTGTTGGTTTCTCTTTTGAGAATGTAAGAATTAATTTTAATTTCTACATCTTTGTAGACTGATTTCTTGACGAATATTAGATAACTCAAGGTTAATAGTCAATTTGTTTATATTTAATTAACCAATCATGAAATTTTGAAAGAATGATGTTAATTTTCAAGAGAAGCATGCTCTTTTCCAAAAATAGAAATCTTTGTATCGTCCACAAACAGCCTTAATTCATCATTAGGACTAAGTTTTTTTAAGATGAATAGACTAACTAGTAAAGGCCCTTATACGATTTTTTGGGAAAACCAAATTGAACAGATTTTTCATCAGAGACAATTGAACCATTTTAAACAAATATTTTCCGATTAGTAAAAGTAACTTTTCAATAAATCAAAAACGGCCCAATTCCAACTGAGCTTAGCTTACGAATGAGAATGGAAAGCTCTAAGCTATCAAAGGCTTTCCTTTGATCAATATAAATTTCTAATACCTTTTCATTATGGGATTATTTATCTTGGATATGATCGTAAGTGGACATAAGAACATCCACTGTGCTGTGGTATTCTATTATATTCAACAAATTTACATATAATAATTACCTTAACTAGTCATAAACTACAAAAACATGTCATTCCTGGTATCCTCTATCTTTTGAACAGACAAGTTATCAACGGCTGGGAGAGTATAAATATTCCATCTTCATCATCACAAGATTATTGACGGGCTCTCTCAGCATCCCGTATTCATGGTGAAAAACTGTATATTAGAAAAAGTAAAATAGAAAGTAGTCGTCTATAAAAAGTTGTATGTAATTAATTGTATATAAAAAGTCTTACAATTTAGTCGTATGCAAAAAGTCGTATTGTATAAACAGTCATATTTGTCCCAAACAAAATAGTCGTATATAAAATAGTTTTATAGGAAAATTTATATAATAAAATTGATACATAAATATCCGTATAATTATTGTGATAAAATAGGTATTAGAAATCTATGTTAATGGGTATTTTAATGTAAAATGTGTTTGTATATGTTGGTGTAGAAATCAAGTGTTTAATTGGACAATGTTATGTAAGACTTTTTACTATTTACACTTATTTTGTGGGAACCCAGGCATTCCAATAGTTGTTATTTTTTATATTTTCTAGAAGTCACGATCAGGAGTTTTTCCTTTTTTACTGATGAACTACAATTTCCATTTCTGGAACAATTAAAAGGTTACATCTATCATTTCTAAAAGAAAATACTTGAGAATACGTAGTATAGGTATAGCATAACTTTATTCAATATGTCTAATTTAAATATTTGCATTGATTTCTAAACTAATGGAAGTCAGCAAGTTATATATAATATAAATAAAAAATGTGAAAATTAAAGTATTCACGTATTCAGAAGTGACTTGAAAGTGAAATCAATGAAACGGAACCATTTTTAGAAAGCATTTTAACTCATTAAAACACTATTTACCAGAATAGATAATTCTGTGTTGGAATATTTTAAATATGAAATAAATGGAACATTACCACTTTTGTTTTATGAAGTCCAATTATTCAGATTTCTGAAACTACGGAACCAATTGATTTGAAATTTGAAACGTACAAAAATACATATTTTAAAAATTCCAAAGTCATAGGTAATGTGACCTTTTTTGGGCCGAAAATATCAATTTTCAATGCACTAGAACTGAACAATTAATAAGAACTTTTGATTGTTAACTATATATTTAAATATTAATTAACTCCTTTCAATTATCTTCTGACACTATGTTAGGTCTCTGAAATTTGGCCGATAACTATTGATTTTTTTACGACTTGCTGGGTTGGGGTTAAGTAAGTAGAAATTACCCCAAATGTCCACAAGAGAAAAATTAGTGGTTTGGTTAACTTTAGATGTCAATAATACCTAAGAGTAGTGTGATCAAAACTATGCACTCGGTGATAAGCAATACCCACCCAATGCCAAGGTAGGAAATATTTCGTGACCACTTTCTTTTTTATGAAAAAGTTCTAGTTAAATTCATGTAATTTTTATATGTTACTAAAGTAGTTGATTTGAAACTTCAAGGACTTTATATAAATATTTCTTGTTGAAGAAAAATTCAGAACTTACTTAAGTAGGTAAAAAGTTCTGTATTTGGACCCAGTCAGAAAAACTGACGCACAACACAATCATTAATAGCATTTCAGAATTGTAGCATGGGTATCTGATCATTGTACAGCAAGTAGTTGTATATTAAAAGTCTTATGCAAACAGTCGTTATAAAACTTTGCATATAAGAAGTCTTTTGCAGAGAAAGTTATATGTGAGAATTCATAAAAAGTTGTATAAGTAGTCGCTTTATAAATATATTCTTATGTAATTTAGTCCTAAGACATCGTATTATATAATATTTGTTAAGATTATCTAGGCCTATGGGAATAAGCCGTTTGCTCTATGAACTAGTTAGCCTTACCCGAGTATTATATGACTTTTGATAATGTGCTACATTTTGTACTTCCATGACTTGAACAGTTTAAAACCTAGAATATCCAAATTCCGTCAATTTATTGTATTTATCTACATATGTTAACAACCTGTGAAAATTTCATAGAAATCAGTTCAGTTGTTTTCGAACTACAAATGCTTAGAATTTGCCTTTTTTATTGTTTCTTCTTACTTTCTTTTTTTCTGTATCACTAACAATTTAGGTAAAATTTGGCATACTGAAAAAGAATAAAATTAGATGCTGTCTTCAAAAAAAAAATAATACGTTAATTCGATGTATGTTTGTAAGATACACAATTTTAATTACAAAATAAACTTAATATGTAAATATGCAATTTTTTGTTGAATTATGGTGCAAAATGTTTTTATAGAGAAGCTATGAATGGATTTCTAATGATCTAAAAGAACATTTCTACTAAAAATTATCTATTTATGCATATAAATAACATAAATAAATGAAATAAGATTGTCAAGGATTTGTGTACTATACTCATTAAGTAATTCTTGTTTTATATGTAGTAGGACAAGGTGCTACATTTTGTAACAAACATTTTTCGAATATATTACAATTATTTATAATCAAATTCTAATAAATATCCGTATATCTATACTAATTATATAGAGATATTTTTTATACAATTAATTTGATATAATCTGCTATAAATATTTTACGTTTGAAATTTCAAATTCTCTAAAGCCGTATACATAAATAGCTGGTCGTTTTAAGGAGCATAACATTTTCTACAGGCTTGCAATGCATTTGGTGTAGCGAAGGAAAGTAAAGCAGAAGTGCATGTACATATATAGGTAGTAACTGATCATGGTGATATTTCTAGTTGTGATGATAATTTGGAAGAACCAGTTGACGAAAGAGTTTAAATAGTTGATAATGATCAAGATGTTGAACGACGTAGACATATATTCAAATGGTTCTAGTATCTTGGATAGTTCATTGGATACCGATAATGAGAATGACAGTTTTGATTGTTCCAAATAGAATCGTTTACTCTGAGAACCCTTTTATTGTACAGGAAATACGATGATAATAAACAATCAACCTCTTACATAATTAGTATATCACTTTTAGATCAATATAGTATGCATATTATTAATAATCGGCGTTATGCAGATGACACAGCCCTCCTTGCAGAAACAGAAAAAGATCTCCAGAAAATCGTGGATGAAGCCGCCAGAAACAGTGAGAAGAAAGGCTTGAAAATGAATGTAAGAAAGACG
>JAUYWI010059701.1:0-16118 GCA_034780595.1 Parotoplana pacifica | reverse complement strand
AGCTCATCCGCAGCCTCTTGACTGTACTCTCTGACTGTCTCCAAATTGCTATGTTGGGAGGCTATGGCCAAGTCGTCGGCAAACAGATATTTCTCTACCTTATCTGTCATCCTGTGGTCGATGTCATTAATCCAGAGGAGGAAAAGAGTGGGTGCCAGAACACTCCATAGGGGGAGCCCTTCCATAAACAGGTGGGAAAAAAGCAGAAAGCACTGTCGATGATTGTGTTGTATACCTTAAAGGATTCTTTGGTTTCCCATCCTCATTCTCTATCAGTACGCACTTTGTGAACACTGATCCACTTACATGCCTCCGTTTCATTTTATCTACATGTTAGCGAATTTAAGGCTTTGATCTACATATATGGATGCCTAAGAAAAGGATATATTTGTTGGTGCTGATTTCTTTGTTCTTTAGTTTCAGACCCAAGGAAGTATTCTTCTATCTATGGTCTCTGGTTTAAAGACAACATTTCGATTTATCCGGGTTGAGGGTTATTTTTCGCTTGCTAGCTATTTTTGGATTTTATTAAGGGCCCATTGGATCTTCTGTTTAAATTCTTCCGTGCTACGGCCAGTTGGTAAATTGTCTGCAAAACTATTTCTTCGGGTTCTCTTCATTCGTTCATAAGAAAGAACATTGGGGATATGTCAGATCCTTGGGGCAGACCGCCCTTCATTTTCTTATAAACATTTCCCACGAAAGAATACGGACTTTGACGATGGTCGAAAAACCCTTCTACACCGGGATGCTGCTGCTCATAATAAGTTTGCTCTCTTGGATGGTAACGATATCAATATTTTTATCCTTAATGATTTTCTCCAATTCGTTTCTCTTGTTGTAGATACCGCCAGCATTTCATTACTAGATCTTAATAATTTTGCTAGTCTTACCCCCTTTTTCCCTCTTCTACAACTTGTTTTATGCTACCTCTACTTTTCTTGCATTCTTTGCTTTCTTGATTCTCCCACCGCAATTATAGTTATCAACAGTGATAGAACCAATATATTTATGATATAAAAACCAAATATAACACCAAATGATCGTCTTAACGAGGATCATCCTCTGGTTAGAGAGACCACATTTGGTGCCTTGTTTGATCTTGTCTCTCAAGTGACTATCATCGTTATTAAAATCAGCCCAGTCATCTCTATTGTCATTGCTGGTGGGTTAGTCTGTGCAGCAGTTTCTGCAGACCCAGTTTTCTCTTGCCTGGAGCATCTGGCTTTTTAAATCCCGCACAGCTTCCGTAGTAGGGATAATTTGAGTTGTAGCACCTGAAGGGTGTGATATTGGAGGTAATTTTTATGAAGTACTGTGCATGCGATTATATTCGACGTCTCCATCTATCAAAATTCGGTCAGAGACGACCGGCTGGTCTGTGTCCCTCTCACCCCAAAAACTTGAAATGAGATTCCGAAAGCCGCCAGAATTCGTACTCTGCAGCGCAGTGTCTGATCCCCTTCGCGACGAAGACGCTCTGGCATATTGAAGTCGGTTGATGGGCCAAAGAACGGAGTCACAAAAGACATGGACATTAGCACCCAGAAGCAACGAAGAATGGTATTTTAGAGGAGATTATGTTTGTATATAAAACGAATCAAAATTAAACTCATAAATAAAATTTTACATTGATAAAATCATAAAAAACATAGATGATTTACGTAATAAAATAAATCATTATGTATAAGATTGAATAGAAAATATTTCAGCAAAATTAAGTTTAGAAACACTGAAACCCTTATTATACGAGTAATAATGGAAATGTCTATTGCAGGTCAACATGGTATTTATTCTGAAAACAGAATAATAATTTTTATTTATTACTCTACGATTCTGATAATCTAGTATGTTGTCTATGAACTTTAATCATTATCCTATGTTTTCTATGATTATCAGTGTAAACATTTTTTTATCTATGAGTTTATTATAATCTTTTTTAAATCTACTTTTAAAAACTGGAGAAAAAGCGACCGGTCTTTATAGAAGTTTAATTTTGTTTTATATTATACCGCAGCCGAGTTACTTTTAACATTTCCATTCATATTATTATTTTTTCACTCGACAAAATTGGTGTAAGATACGATTATTTTCATGCGAGTTTGTTTGAATCGAACAGTTAGGTATCGTCTTACATTTACAAATTTGAAATAATCGAACAGTTTATTTTTTATGCAAGTTTTGACATTGAAAATAAATTATAAAATTTATTATGAATAATTAAATTAAATGATATTTTTATTGCAAATTACATGTGCTATGGTCTACTCGTACATATTAGGTATTTTTGTTATTGAGTGCTGTGTAAATATATAGTTTGAAACTATAAATCACTGTTTGATATATTGTAGTTTTGCTTCCAGAATAAATATCAATTTTCACCATCCTTAGTAACTAATGTTGAGTAGGTACCTATAAAGGTCAGGAATTTGTGTACCTTTAAACAATGAATCAAACGTGGATTAAAGGTTTGAGACCGATAGCTATTAAATTTTGAAGTACTGTTGTATACACTTATTTGAGAAGCAAATCATTTTGATGAGCTTGAAGTATCTGGCACTAATTCATTAAAACAGTTGCTTGTTTTCAGACGAGGACGACCAGATGGCTTATAATCTGAAACCGTACCTGAAACTTCAAACTTTGTAATTAAAAGTACTCGTAGAATACTAAAGTGGCTTGGTAGAGAACTATTAAATGTTGCTGCAATAAAAATAGTTGTTGCGCTAGCATTACCATTTTGGCAATAATTCTTAACTTCAGGTTGAGATGTAAAGTCATATTTATTTGCACAAAATACCGATTTGAAATACTATTTAAATCCATTGATTTAAATAAATTTCATAGATTTACACTAATATACCATGACCACAGAGTAAATATCTATATTTATTAATTTATGGCCTTGACTATAAATAATTCATTACCTAAATAAACGTATCCGTTTAATTTAAATTCATAACGATTTTCAATTGTGCGTAACGTTTCGACTACCAAATCGTTTCTTTAAATTTTCTTTTCCTAAAATTACGAACTTTTATATCAACTACATGTAATGTTGCTAGATTTGTGGAGAGAGAATTTATTTTTACTGCCCCTCACCAGGGTCATATAGATCTTCTCGATCCGTCTCTGTTGTTATGCTTATAAATTTTCGGATCCCATTCTTCTATTAATATTTGATACTTATTTATTAAAAATACAAATAGGATAAAAGAATTTTCATAAGAATATAATCTGCAAACCAACTTTTTATGTTTAGCCAAATTGTGCACTTGGCATACACTCTACAATTTTAAATTTGTCCATTTTTCTACATTTATCGCCATTTAATTTTCTTTAGACTTTTATGTTTAAGCTCCACAGGATTCTCACTGTAAAAGAAAAGTTTTTTCACGAATTGCATCGTAATATGTAAAATATCTTTACTACAAAACTATAATAGATTTTAGTGGACACCACTTACAACAATGCAAAAGTTAATTTTTAAAAATATAGGTTGTTCATCTACATAATTATGTTAGTTTATGTGGGTAATACAGAGTGGTAAAAGTCTAGACAAGGTAACATATCTTTTTAATATAGACTATGTTTTTTCGAAGGTCCAGTGACTCGTGCTTCTTATCTAGATATTTACAAACATTTTTGTGGCCTCAAATTCAGAGACAGCGAAACATCTTTCAACAAGATGAGGCACAACCACATCATGCTGTTGTTGTACGCATTTCTTCAATTCTTGGATTGGCAAAAGGGGCTGGTTTGACTGACCGGCCCGTTTCCCAGACCTCACCCCACCAGACTTTTCCTTGTGGTGTCTGTTAAAGGATATGCGATACAACAGAAGGCCTAAAACAATTCGTGAGCTCAAGAAGGCTGTAACAAACAGTTTTGCTTCAATAAATGGAGACCTCATCCAAAAAGTATGTCAATCAGTTCCTACTAGGCTGAGGAAACCTTTGGAATACCATGGCAGAAAATTTAAAAATCTGGAGTAACATTATCAATAGCCAATGACAGTGTTTTATCATATTTTGTGGGTATTAACTCATTTTTGTCTTTAAATTCATTATAGATATTTTATGAAACAATATTTTACCTAGTCCACAGCTTTTTACCATACTGTAGGTAAGACAAATCATACAATAAACAGAAAAAATACGTTGGCTAAGAATAAGATATATAGGCTTAATATCAGCAAATAGCAGACTTCAGTTCTGAGCCAGTATGCAAAATAATATGTTAGACGGGCAGACAACATGACCAATTTATGCAGAAATATGTCAAAAAGCTAACTAAATCGCAATCATTACACTGGTTTGGAAATAGTAATTTCTGAATCGTCTTTTATTTTGCTACGGGTGAAACATTTGATTATTAAATCTCCCAATTCACACAAAGTCAGAACACTAATGCCAGCATAAAAACCCAAAATTCCTCCAAAATCTGAGGCCAGATTTTTGAACAAGTAAGAACATTTTTCTATAACATAATCGGATTGAAATTCTTGGATATGTAGAGTCATCTAAAAGAAATAATAAGGAAGGATATAATAAAATTTCAGGAGTTTTTATTATTTGTTTAAAAAAGCTTTATACTACATGATTTAAATTAACTTTGATTCTGAATATCACCTATTTTTGCCAGTGGAAAAATACTGTGGCCACTTTGTTTCGAAAACAATCCATTGGTTCAACGGCCCGGTTAATTACATTTGTTTTATGTTATCCCTCTACCGATAGATTTTATAAAGAAATAGAGTCAATATAGAATATGAAAACGTCACTAATTTGTTGAGTATCAATTACAAAATTACCGAAAAATTGGAAATAGTCTTTGGAGCTAATTATATAGTTTTGGCAATTATGAAAATGTTTCGGGAAGAGTGTCTTTTTCTCCCCCATTCCCAAAATACAATGAAAGGTTTGGACAAACGGTAACGATTAAGTAAGCCTAATGGTTTTCTTTCTACTGTATCAAATGTTTTTTTACCTTAAGAAAGTTTTCGTGTAACAAAGTAATACGACGATAATCAGTAAAGCTTAGATTTGAATACATCACTTCTTGATATCCAGGCATAAAAGCACCGGGAATCTCTGCCAATTTCTTAATCCAAGCCGTTTTCAGCATTGTTTTTGACATCTAAGAAGTGAAATTTAAAACCAAAAAGTATTCCAGGAATCATATTATATATTGGATCCTAGAAATCTATTTGATTTTGTATAGTGTGCATTAAATAAAATTGAGAATACATACGAAATAATAGGATATAGTGATTATTAGGTACATTTCAATAAATTAGTTTTTGTGTGTTGGTCAAAATAAGATATGAAAATGAATATGGATGCCTATCCATTCTTGGTCTAAATACTTAATTGAAGTTTTACAGTATAGGTACAACCTTTCTCTCAAGAGTTGTAAATTTTATCATAATGTTAAAATTTATAATCTTCAGTGGCTGATACATAGCTTGGAGAAAGGGGTTGCACTATCCATTAGACACCTGTTGATAAATTAATATTAATATCTAGAAGTAGTTTAGAATTAATTAATTATGTAGATTGATAAATTCAAATTATCAGCCGTTGACATATATTTGTTTTTAGAAAGTTCACCTTTTAAGTCACAAACATTTCTGTTTCAGGTGTCCAAAACACTGACATTTTTAAATTCCTTTAGGTGCACTTTGGAGATGGGATCCAACCTTGATCTTGGTACCTCCTTCATTACAGTAATTAATTTTGTAAACGGTCGATTTACTATCAGTGTAAATTAAGGATTTTCTTTTTGTTTATTTGTCCTCTTTCTACATATTTCCAGGCATTCTTCTAACGTAATAATTTTTGCTCATAGTTATTAAGTATTAAAAAAATACTTTATAACATTTAGAACTTTTATCATGAATAATATTTTTACGTACATAGTCTTGAATGATTTATGAAAACATACATATGTATATGATAGGCCAGATAAAATTATAGTTTCGTAAATTTGTTTGTGCATTTTACTTTATTTTCTGCTATATTTTGTTGGAAAATAAAAATATACTTAGGTAGGTATGTGAATAGAATAAAATGTTTAGTCATTAAAACAAAATATTTCAGAAAAAGTTAATTTTTGAGAAGGTCTACAAAATATAATGTCTTAGCGTATAAACCTCTTTAACAAAATGGCAAAAACCATACAATTAATTCCTTTTAGAATATGGTAATTTCTAAAAGGAAGTTTTTGTAAAGAAAATCTAGTCATATTAAAGCAAAACATTTTACTGTCAGATGCCAAACTACATATGTATCTATTCCATTTTATACTATTTATTAGTTTATGTAAGTAAAAATTAATAGAAAATTCTATAAAATCTAATAAAAGATCTAGGCAAAATTTATGTCATCTATCTGTATATAACTGAACAACTGTATTATTCCTATTATAATCAAAGAGTGCGGCTTCCGAAATTTTGTATTGTACATGTTGCTTCTACTGTATGATAATATATAAAAAAATCTTGACCAAACTATTTTTGTTACAATTGTAACAAAACTAGCACAACAAAAATGTACCTAACACAAATTTTGTCAAGTAATTTGAAATAACATATGTTTTGTTATGAAATAAAATTCAAGTTTTTCTTACATAATTCATACATATTTTAACATGTGTAGGTACCGATCAAAAGCAATGAAAATATACAAACACTTATTTGTCAACACAGGGTTTATAAATTTAAGTCTTTACAAAATTAACTTTTGAGGCCATTCTCACAAATATGTACCAGTGGCTTGCTTTCCACTAGCTTGCAGTCGACGATAGTTTACCAAAAATACTTTTATATACATATAAATATTCGTATAGAAAAACTTTTAAAGGTCTAAGATCAATAGAACTTTTCTACATTTAGAAAAACCTTCAAATATATGCCAAAATAAGTGTCCACCTAAAGAGAAACATATATTTAGAATTTTTCTCTGATAAATAGCATATAGTCATTACTTTCACTATTACATAATTTAATACTTGGGATCAGTTGATCCAATTTAGAAAAGAAATAGATATTTATATACTTGCGGTCCTTATATTTGACAGATTATGACGTGGACTTTTTAAACATTTTCTCTTTTTTTTATCAAACTTTAGAAACATTCGATTTATTATTTTGCCTACTTCATTGTTCTAACGTTTAGTTAAAGTAGTAACAGTTTATTTTTATTGGATTCTATCAACTCTGTATAGAACACTTCAAACGTGACTATTAAAAAAGGGATATAAAAATCAATCTTTAAACTGAAAATTTATCAAGAGAGATATTTGTGTCTATTTTATATTTTAAATTTTATATTTTTTAAAGCCAAAGCATCCTTTTAGCGTAATGGACCATTAAAACATTCATTCGTATGGATGTAAAATCACCAAAACGGAATTTTCTAAATATTATGCCCTTTATGTATTCTGCAAAACACCTTCCAAATATAAAAAAAAATAAACAAACAAAAACAACAATTTGGATATGTTAAGTCCCATTTTAAAATAATAATTTATTGGAGATGCATTAATCACATGATCGTATAATATTATAGTTTGCATAATATTATAGGCAAGGTACTAAACGCTACTCAGTAAATTTATTTAAATAACTAAAAAGTATCAAACATAAAAATGTAATACAAATAAATTGAGTTTACATAGTCTAGTACTGCTAATAAATATAAAATAAATATAATAACAACATAGACGACGTAACGAATGTTTCCTTGCTATAGTTATCTATAAAGTGAAGCCAATTAAAGATTAATTTATATTTGAAATTCTGTTATCTACACTAAACGGCATACATTTTGAACATTACACTAATGTTTGTAATAATAGACTACGATCTAATTTCGGCTGTCTATATATTTATTATTCAACTAATTGTAGAATTTTCAATTTTAATCTGTTAGTGACATTTTTTGAAAGGATGTTGTTTTTATCATATGAGTAAGGATATGAGTAAAGATACCTTTCATTACTCTATCGTTTTTATGTTGAAGCCATATTTATATTTTTACACATCTTTTGGTTGGATTACATTCATTCCTTATTTTGAATGTGTGCTGCAGTAAAATTTTATTCTACATATTTTAAATTAGATTGTAATATATTATCTGTAGGTGGTAAGTAATAAGATTTAAAATATCATTGCCAAACATTCATTTAATAAAAAATTACAGTCATTTAAAAAATTGAAAAATATGAACAATAATGCTCAATATGAAACTTAAATACAAAATAAATTAATTTTACTTCAAAAGTTTATGCAGGCTCATCTGTTACTTTTTTCGATGTAGTCCCCATGTATATGAATGCATCTTGTCCATCGAGATACAGTTTTCTCATATTGCCTCTTAAACAGTCATTTGGAATGGCTTTGAGGATATCCCCTGGTTGATTCTTCAAATCTTGGTCTGATCCAAAGCGATGTTCTTTAAGGAATGACTTGCGGTATGGAAATAAAGCGAAATCACTTGGAGAAGATCAGGATTCTATGGAGGGTGGGGAAGTTGAACCCAATCGAATGCAGGAGCATAACACCAAGGTTCCGTTTTCCAACACGACTATGGCGCACACAATTACGACCGTCTTTGATTGTTTTATTACCAGGGAGAAAGTTAATATAAACAATGTATTTGTTCTCCCAAAAGCACGAAAGCATTACTTTTGCCTGTTGAGTAATTGCCTTCGCTTTGAGGGGGGAAATAGTGCCTTTAGGAAGCCATTGTTTGCTCTTCTCCTTAGTCTACGGATCAAAGAAAGGCAGTCAAGTTTCATCCATAGTGATCAATCGCGTTGAAGCAGCTCAAAATTTTCTTGTGCTCACTTCACTTCTGTAGCTTCTGGTAATTGATGAGTAATCAAGGAAACTATCATCGTGCACTGAGCTTACTGAGCTTAAAGTGATCCTTGAGAATGTGATGAACAATACCACGTGACATTCCCCACCTCACCTCAATTTTCGGACAGTAGACAGGGAATCTTCATCAACGCTTGTTGGATAACTTGAATTGTCTCGCCAGTTATTGCATCTAAGAGTCTCCTAAGACGGTTAGCAATCATCCAAACACCGTTGCTTCTTTGGCCCAATAAAGATCTCGACTTCTGATTAAAGCATTTTATCCCTAGTCTTTGATGAATTTCGGTAGTAGGGTACAATACAATGAAGATTCGCTGGCCTTTTTGAGTTGAAATATCTTCCATTTCGGATGTGAAATAAAACTGTATAATTTATAAATAGATTGATTAAACTATAAAACTTCAAAATTTGAATATCTAATTATAATCTAGTCTAAATAAGCACTAGATGAATTAAAAGGCAGATCGAAATCAACTTTAGAGATGATGGAATCATTACATTTATACCAACAATGCATATTCCTTATGTAAGAAATGTAATGGCCATGGTTGATCGAATAACCAATATGGCAAACGTAGCACCACGTCACTTTTGTATATTAAGTATTGTAACATAAAAGAAATCAGTTGTAGAAATTTGAAGTAAATAAAGCAACCTTTTTTCACCAATATTTTCAGCATATGTAGGAAAAATAGATTGAATCACAATTTTGGCTGCATGCAGCCATCTGAGATTTGACTTGTGTCTTTGGGTATTTATTTTATCCTATGACCTTATGGAACTTCCATTACCAAAAGGGACATTTGGATCATGATTTGAAGTCAAATAAGTGTGTTGGCTTTTTAGAGTTAATATATTTATCAGTTAATTGTGTTGTTAGCACATCCTCTCTCACCCGTCAGATTGAAAATGATAACATCGTTTTATTTTTTTGTAGATATCCTGTTTTACTAAATACATTACCTACGTTGTATTATGTTACGTACATTCTAGTTTTTAATGAATATTTATTTTATGTTACCTGAAATGTTATTTTAGTGAATACAATTTCGACGTTACATTTTTAGTGCACAAAGTACATTACGTTTTAATAGATTAAAAATGGAATAGAATTTTTAATAATTTAATCAATTTTAATAAATCGCAATTTAGCATTAATTATAATGTGCGCCCTATTCTTTAAAACCCTACCAAGGTATAGATATCATATCTACTAAAATAAGCTATAAATTTTGTATTTTGTCTGACCTGCTTTTAACATGATCTCTAATGTACTGTGTGTCCCATTAAGCTTGGATCCACCAGGAGAACGTGTAGTATAGTCTGCCTCCGACATTGCTGTTTCTGGTTCGCGAAACTAAAAGTAAGATGGGAAAAATGCTACTGCGATTATTGACATCCATGGGCAGAAACAAGAAATAGTGTTGGACTCGATTTCAAATAAGTAGGTTTCGTTAACAAAATATAGATACATAAAAGACAAACATCCTTTAGTATGATACCTACTGTTGACGACAAAATGGTCCGATAATTGTATTTTGTTGATGTCATCCAACTTACATAGGTATCAAGTGGGATGAATACCTGAAATATAATATTTTGCTGGCTAAATTAGCAGAAATTTGATTACTGGTGTACATTTTGATTTACTCAATGACCTACTTTACAAAATTGCCTGTCACCTTGACATAATCTTGTGTTTCATTGATTTTCAAACCTCAGGTATAGAAATACAACATAACGTCGTTTGGATATATATAAAACCTTCGTATTTTGATTTTTGTTCACTAGAGAAATAGCAAGGTTAACATGCTTTCAGGACATAGATTTCAAGAAAATAATAGATAATTGATTTTTAACATTTTGTGTATTATTCGAGATACGACAATTATAGAGATACGACGGTTTGATATATCCTCCACAGATTCTGCTGCATTTTAAAAGTCTACAGTAAAACGACTGTTTGCCTGATCATTATGGAAATTTGATAAATCAAACTGCTTACCTATAAACTTATAATCAAGAGTTTCAGCGATCAATTGAGCAATCTTATTTCTCGTTTTATGCTGGGGGGATATTTCAACTACTACAAAGAGCTGAAAACTTTTTAATCGTTTTAATCCACAATAAGTTACTTGATATCAAACTATACGTAGAGGAATTGTAAGAATAGAAGATACAAGTTGGACATGTATGTTGTTAATGCAAAATTATAACACTGTTGTACGAGACATGGTACCACAAAAATTGGTTGTGCACGAATAGATACCCCCAGTTCTCTGCTGAAATACAGAATACACGACTGACTAGGTATCTCCTAGATGGTGGCTATGACGTTCGAATAAACTTAATTAAACGATTATTTCCGTTCAAAATTCAACCACCAGACTCCCAACTCTAGAAGTAGGTATTTGGATACATCTGCGATTTCGGTACAGGGAGAAAGTTAGTTTTGGTTATCTCTCGGTGTGATGGAGGAATTATATGGAGAAAAGAACAAAACGAGAATCGACTGTCTGTATATTATTCTAACTCAGTTGCTTTAAATCCACCAATGGAAACAGCTGATTAGTTTAAATGTATAAAATAAAGGAAATTTTTGTACAACATTATTCTCAGGCCATTTCTATAGATAATAGGAATAGTGTCTGCGTTCCAAACCGAAGAATATTGACAGTTATACTAGATTTCTCTTCTTAGTTAAAGTACAGAGATCTACATAAAGAATTACCTACGTGTGTAGGTTTAGATGGGTGCCTATAAGTAACTAAACTGAGAAAATTGTTTTTTTTGCGCAACGATACTATATTCATTACATACTTCCACTCTAATTATGTCCTCCTTTTAAAGCAAGTGTATTACTGATAAGTTCCTATTTTTGATATCTTGTCGGATACAATCAATAAATACAATAGAATCAGAAGATCTATATTATAATACCACCTGTTACATACCTAAATGTACACAGATATTGTTAAATTTGTTAGGTACCTACTATTTATTTGCTACTTAACGGTATGGGCCAGATCACGAAAAAGGTTCATCTATCAAAAAAAGTAATTGCACAGCAAATTTGGTTATATAAATTCATCAGAAAACATTCGACTTGCGTATTATAAATGTGAAAGATATGTACATATCATAATAAACAGCAGTCGAATATATTTATTTGGTGTGTATTAACTTCGTAACAAACTTCGTTTTAAGGCGAAATGAGACAGTGTCAATAAGGTGAAATGAGATGAGGCGAAGTGAGATAAGGCGAAGTGAGATAAGGTGAAGTGAGATAAGGTGAAGTGAGATAAGGCGAACTGAGATAAGGCGAACTGAGAAGACAGCATTTTAACATAAAGACTTATGTTAAAAAACAAAATTAAAAGTTGTTCACTATGACAAAAATCAATGTCTACTCATTTAGAACATCAGCAGAAATGACTAGGTACCTAGTAATTTCTGCTGATATTCTAAATGAGTAGACATTGATCGTAGTCATAAGCAACTCTATGGTCATAAGTGTTCTCTGGTTCTTCATCAAACACAACCTCAAACAACCTATCTAGGAGATATTTCTGGATGATCTCCAGCTGTGTCATCCACCGAATTGTCTCTGGCTGCCACTGGTCTATTGATTCCCGAGTTTCCTATAATGTAATTCAAATTTAAATCCCGTATATAATAGTGCATGTAACCACTCATCCCAAAAACGTCTAATTCTGCTCATAAATACATGTATTTCCCTAACTCTTGTAGGATTTGGCGACCGCCTCTCGAATGTCCTGGATGCTACGAACATCGATGATTATCTCAACTGGCCTGAGTGAAAGAGTCTGTACATAGATGCAATAATAGCAATGTCCAGTTGGAATGAAGCTGCTGATAACAACACTTTATGCCGCTACTCGAAAGAAACAACAAATTATTGACAGAAAGTGTCTGTTAATAGCTTACAATAAACAAGAATTATACAAAGTATTATCTAGAGAGAGAAAGAGAGATCCATTTCGAACACAAATGTAGATTCACTGTTGCTTGATCTATTCTGACTTTTGAGTTCGCTTCATGTCTTGGTTTAGGTCATTTTAACGGTTAAACATGTCAGAGAAGTCCCTACAAATGAGTAGTGTGTCTGGCAGCGCATAGCCGGCACCCAGATTTTGGGTTTAAGATACTTGTCTGTTACTGGTTGGTCAGTTTGTTGGGACAGCGCAGCGCATAGCGGACCCCTTCAATTTGGTCGATTTTTAAGATGAAATCCCGCTCCTGTTGGGATTCATTTTATAATTGGCCATCGGAGGGTATGTTCAACAATTGCTCCGCCATCGCTTCCACCGTTCGCCACAAACTTTATCAAAATTCGTTTCTGCTCTCTCCGCACCTTCTCTTGGCCTTCTACTCTTATTCAGCTGTACTGATGACTCCTACCATCTTCTTCTTCTTCTGGATTTCCCACGTTTAGGTGGGTCGCCTGTGCATATCCTCTTCTTTTATTTATTGTGGTCCATTGCATCATCCACTCAGATTCCCACCTTCTCCATATCTTCACCTATGCAGTCTTCTTATTTCTTTTTGGGTCTTCCAAGCCTCCTCTTCACCACCTTTACCTTTCTGACTATTCTACGCACATAGTCTACCTTTCTTCTCACCACATGTCCTAACCACCGGAGCCTCACCTCCCTCAGCTTTTCTCTTTGAATTTTACCTCTTCATTCTTTGCTGACTTAGGGCCTGCTCTCAATCTCAAATACTCCGTTTTTTGTCTGCTAACTCGCATTATTCCGTCTTCCATTGCTGTTCTCCACATTTCTAGTCTCTATTCTACCTCTGCCCCTGACTCCGTGGTGCTTTTCTCTGGAATTTTTGTCCGTCAGGCAAAAAGAAGTGGGCTCAAGGCAGATCGTTGATGAAGTCCCATTGTCACCTCAATATCAGAGTAAAATATTCTTGTTTTTCTATAATATAAATGTTCCCGTGAATATGAAAGAAATTGGTTGAGTAGTTTGGAAGTTATGCCAGATTCAAAATTGGACCTACTCACCAAATCACAAAAGTCATACATGTACGTATATGGAAAATATAATTAAAATGATAAAAAGTAAAACCTCTTAAAATCTTAAAAATAAAATGAATTGAATTCAGGATGACGAGATCTATCTTTTTGCATAAAAATTTTGTTTAAATGAACAAATAAAAAAGTGGTATCCATAAGGTGCAACTTATTGGCGAAAGACTCGAGGTGAAATTTGTCATTTTGTTGTCCTTAACTGACGCCATATTAGATTTGATTAAAATATGTCCTCTACCAGATAAGTATTGAATTTTTAACACACTAGTAACACTGATTATGATAGGGTTTAAAAAAAAGATAGAATTGGTTTTACACAATTTGATTGGGAAAGTACACATTTTCATTTCGATCTCTGAAACAAACATTTACAATTATCTAAATTGCATATTTATCTAAGTTTTTGTCAAATAAATCAAGTTTATTAGTATTAAATAAATAGTCAACGTTATTACAATAAATCATTATTTAACAATCTTAGTCTCTTATTACTTTTAACAAGAAGCTACATTTATAAATCATTAAATGTTCACTTTAGACGAACGCTATTGCCCTAAAAGAACATTTTGCGGTTTTTGGTCTATTTGATTGGACATCTAGGTCCATTATTTTTTACCTATCGGGATTTATGATCAGAAAATTAGTTGGAAATTTTGTACAGGCAATGTCATTCTGAAATGTGTCATTAATTAGACAGTGTACCATTGGATCATCGTCAGATAGTTTGCATAAGTTTGCGTTTTTGAGATAATTTATTGGAGTTCATCTTTTAAAAACAGCATATTTCATTTCTGGAATAAGCTTGGCTACCCTATTAAATGTCTGTACTGAAATGAACAACAAAACAGAAGAACCTTTAGAAAATTGGTGACACAAAAGATGAGCTCAATGGGCTTTACAAACAAAAAATTTTAAAGCACGCGTCTTTTATGGGAGCCTAAACTAACTGGAGATATTAAAATCAATTGACAACTGACACTTTCAACACAAAGTTTATGAGGTTAGAATCTCACAAATTAAGCTTTGTGGATGCTATTATACAGTTTTACAGTTGTCATCTCGATTTGTCGTATATTTTGCCAAAATGATATACATTGTTGAGATTAAGATTAGAAACACTTCCTCAACATAAAATATCGAACAAAACATGAACATTGAAATGGTCCATTGAATAAATACTTCAGAAATGCGAGTAACACAGTCTTCATAGGCCATATCCTGAGTACATTTGAGTCCTGATGCTGCAACTACTGAAGAAATTGGACAACATGTTCTCGGTAATACTTCATTCATTAAGGAGTAGATATGGAATTTAGGATTATCCACACCACACCATTGATACTTTTGCTGGAAATATCCCATTTTCTTATTTACATGGTTTACAAATCGATTCTCAATTCTGACTCTACTGATAATGTGTCGATAAGAAAAAGTAAAATAGAAAACAAATTAAATGTCCAACTATACAAAATCTAATCATATTTCTTAAGACATCAGAGTAATACCTAACACCAAAATTCTCTATCAATAAAGCAATAATGCTTACAATAAAATGTAATACTATCAAAGAACATGCTATGATCATGGCGCAGATAAACCACTTTCCGAGCAATTCAATTTCCTTTTGAAACACATTAAGGAAATGTCACTGTAGTTTTCTGACATTCTACAAATCTCTCTTTGGTTTTGATTTTTAATTATAAAGTGTATTCAAAATCTGTTAAATTAGTAATCAAACGTCAAAAGATAGAATAATCATATTTTAAATTTCCCTGATTATTCTATCTTTGACTATATTCTTATTGTTTCTACTTTTATTATTGCCCAGGGCGTTTTGTGCAGAAAATTTATAATTACATCAATATTATTTTATACAAGCAGCTCCGCCCTTTTTGACTTTTTATTACCATTAAATTTAATATGTTGCTTCGGGCAATTTATCTTTTATTTAATATTCGTTTGCAAATGATGATAGACTAAAGTCAAATCAAAATTTATAAGGTCCTAGTAAACGTTCATCCCATATCGCTGCCCAGACCATCACTTCTGGATCATTTTGGACTTTCACTTCTTTATTTTAGATGGTCTATGTTTATTGCCATTATTGACAATGGCGTTCATTTAT
This sequence comes from Parotoplana pacifica, assembly GCA_034780595.1. Classification (NCBI taxonomy): domain Eukaryota; kingdom Metazoa; phylum Platyhelminthes; order Proseriata; family Otoplanidae; genus Parotoplana; species Parotoplana pacifica. The sequence continues at coordinate 47 of JAUYWI010059701.1, read as the reverse complement.
GCACAACACTTTTTATTTTATGGTTTTGACAAACTATTTTTAAACAA